>SJYC01137756.1:0-89670 GCA_006408675.1 Madoqua kirkii | reverse complement strand
AATTACTGCTAATTTTTATTGGGAAAATGAAATATGAATCCTTTATATAATATTTCTTTAACTCAGGGTAAAACAGGATAATTTTTAAGATCTACATTTATAAATATAAAACACCCAGAAATTTTGATGGTACTTATTGTATCTGTCAAACTTCCCATTTGCCACCACTTATCAAGATACTGAATTTTTCAACAGCAATTACGATTAACAAAAAATAAATGCAATAGAGGCAAATATAACCTCATAAAAATTAGAATCAAACTAAATTCCTCCAAAATAGATGACAGGTTGAATAAACTATGCAGAAAAAAAATTTAATTGAGTAGTAGTCACAGGTGTGAGTGCCCAGTCGTGTCTGACTCTTCATAACCCTATGGACTGTAGCCTGCCAGGCTCCTCTGTCCATAGAATTTTCCAGCAAGAATACTGGAGTGGGTTGCCATTTCCTATTCTAGAGGATCTTCCTGACCCAGGAATTGAACCCATGTCTCTTGAATCTCCTGCATTGGCAGGCAGATTCTTTACCACTGTGGTAAAGAATACATAGGCTAATGTATACAAAGTTGTATAATTTTAACTTTACTAAAAGTTTGTTTATGTATAAAATATCTAGAAAGAAATAGAACAAAATAAGTGCACTTTTTTTCTATCTATGATAGGATTCTGGGTGACACATTTTCTATTATATAACTTCCAATATTTTTCAGATTTTTTCCATTGTATTTGTACTACATGCATGAATCAGAAAAAAAATTAATGAAGAAAGCTTTGTCAGGAAGTTATCAATTGACAATATAGTGTCATAATAAAATCTGTATTAACTGCCAATGATGATAATCATTAATTTATTATTCTAAAATAAGTATCAAAGTAAAAATTTTACTGTGTTTAACAAAGAAATAAATTGTCTAATAAGTATATATTGAATAGCTACTCAATATATAACGGTTACATAATATGACATGGCATATAAAAGAAGTAGAACTGAGATCAAGGAAGTCAGGATGTAGGCCATCTGAAATATAGGAACCAATTTTTTAAGTACAGTCAGAGGAAGCATTAGATAAATGGGCTAAGGATGGCAGAGTTGTGGAGGGACTATCAGGGTAGGCTTGAAAACACAAACTTGAAGTTAGTCTTCAGTGCAGGGCTGGTTTATGTATTAGGTGCAGCTGGCATCATGGTAAGGCCCACAGTGTTTTAATTCTTTTCAAGATGCAAATAAGATATTAACTTCTAGGTTGGAAAGCTTTACACCAATACAATTGTAAAATATAATTTTAAATATTTTTGTGGAGGGAGGAGCCCACAAAAGCAAAAAGCACCTTGGCCCATCAATGTCATATTGCTGTCCTGGTTCAATGCTAAAGAATAGTATTTAAGAAAACAATTCAACACCTAGGAAACAAAGATGAGAAAGGACCTGAACCTAGCAAATATTGCAGCAAACTAAGAATAAAATGAGGGACCAGAGATAGAGAACAACTGTAAATGATGAGAACAGTATAAGAAGTAGAGAATCTTGACAGAGACAAAAGATCTGACAAGTCTTTGTAGCACACAGGCAATGCAGCTATGTGGATTCGTGGTTGATCGACCTACAGAGTGAGTTTTCTGCATGGTTGTGTTTCAAATACCCATGTTTAATATGGATGAAGATATGCCTTTCTACTTTTTGACATGGCACAAAGCTGGGACAAATTTCTATGTTGATTGAAAGAACTGAGTGACTTGTTTTCAAAGAGTGAAAGACTGGAAACAGTGAAAAACAATTATGAAAGTAACATTCAGTAAATGAGTTGCAAAGGTACGCAAGGAGGAAATGTGGATTCAAGAGTTCATATGAAGGAGAGAACGGGAAAGTGGTTGACTTGAAGACCAAAATGAATGTGCTACTAAAACCAACAAACTAATGCAATCTCAGATTTGGACTTTGGCTGAAACATAATCTTCAGGTTAAGGAATATTATTGTGTTCAATTTGAATGCATTATTTTTAGTAAGAGGCTAAGTAGTATGATAAAGGCATAAGAGCAACCAAGTGGATAAATGGTCCATAAACCACAATGCCACATGAATTATTTGAGGATGTTTGGCCTGAAAAAGGGAAATATGTGTATCCACGTGTGTATAGTTGGGGGGATGGGGGAGGGTTGCCCAGTGAAATAACAGCTGACTCTAAATGCTTAATGAATAATGTATGAAAACAAGACCAAAGGCTAAACACTACAGGGGAAATAATTTTCACTAAAATTTGAGTGAAAGAATTTCTAGCAGAGTTATCCAATAATAAAATTAAATTCCTAGAAAGCAGTGAGTTATTTGAAACTAAACATTGTCAAGTGCAAATTGAAAGATCAACTATCAATAATGCTATAGAAGTGATTCTTATCATGGGTATGTGGTTGAGCAGGATGACCTCTAATATTGTCTCAACGTAAAATTTTTATTGAAGAGAACAAGTGCAAAAGACCCAGTGAAGAAGAAAATGGCAAGGGTATGTGAGTGACTAGATGTGAGAAGGTAATGTAGAAAAAGAAGACTCAGCCATGTATGCTGTATACCATACATTGTAGGCTAAAACAAAAGGAATCCTAACCTGTGCTGGCCCCATCACACATGGTGTCTGTCTTTATTCATTGCAATCTACACAGCTCAACTCTTTGTAGAGCTAGGCCCAATGCAATCCCACCAAGGAGACAACATAGTCTCTCTGTTAACGAGTTCATTCCTCTGCCTTCACCTCCTCCTTACCTTTTTCTTTCAGGGACTGTCAGAAGCATCAAGAGCACAGCCAGAGTACCATCAACAGATAAATTTCATAAGCAATTAACTCTTTAAAGTCAAGTCTTTCAGTCCAAAAAGGGAGAGCAGAATATACCCCCCCCAAAAAAAAATCTGTGACAAACACTATTGAGAATGATAATGAATATTATTAAATAATTCCCTTTATGATTGTCAAACTAAATGCATATTTCCAGAAAAAAATATATATAATATATAAACAACTGGAGAAAGCTAGGGTTTTTATTTATATCTCATCTAGAAAAATGTGGATTAAGTATAAATGATGGTAGAAAGAAGTCAAAAGACAATAAAACAAAATGAAAAGCAGCTTGTGACTTTTCAACCATAAAGTGCAAGCCTAAATGATCAAGTTTTATTCATTCCTATGCATTCATATTAGACTTTTATTATGCAAAGCTATAAATTTGATTTTTACAGTGAAAATAAAATTGGTCTTTAAACATATTTCCCTTCTTGTAAAATAAGAGGTTTGAACAGCATTATTTCTATAGCCCATTTCAGTTCGAAAATTCAACAAGTAATAGATGATATTGACTATTAACTATAACCTTAAAAGTGGCTATATTTTTGAGAGATCTTGTTCACATTACTCTCAAAACATTTTAGACACTCATTAGCCAGCAAAAGTTGAAATAATGAAAGCTATTCCCTAGTACCATCAGTAGGCAAACCTTAAAGAAAAACGATAGAAGCAAACAGTCTCAATTATTGGCAGCATGGTTTTCATATCAATAAGTTGTGGGTAAAGAACAGAATGTTGATGAACCTAGAAAAGCTTTCTCATCCACTTATATCACATAATGGTACTCATGGAATTAATTTCTTGTAGGAACCAAATGGAGCTTTTAAGTCTAATCTGTGTGATTTCCTGGCTGCCTTTCTGGAGAACTAGAAGCATATCATGGACTCTCACGGTGGTTAAGAAGGTAAAGTGATCATTATTCTTGTGAAGTTTCACATTGCAATAGAATATCCTCCTAAAAATATAGAATTAAAAAATAAGACTTAAAATCAGACACTGTTATTCACAATTATGTCCCTTTTGACTATTTTAGCTTCTTTAGCATACAAAGTATGCCTTTTCAGTTGTGTAAACTTTCTATACTAGCTGAAGAAATATTGTAGTGTAAAACCTAACTGGGAAGTACATGACTGGACTTGTGGCTCAAGGCCATAATTTATTATAATGAGCTTAAAAAAAATGAAAGATAAGACCATAACTTGTAGCAGTATCTAAAAATACCCCATATGATACAAGATTTTCAAAATAGAAAAAGACACAAGTAAGGATGGTTGCAGAGATTCTCAGCAGTCTTCAGAGTGCATCTCAACAGTATTAAATGTGTCTAAGAGAACCTGATTAACAGTGGGCAAAACAGCCCCACCGCTATCTTAACAGGCTTCAATGATGTATTGGCATCATTTTGTAAGAAATGAATAAGAGATTAAAGAGAACAATTTTAGATTAATTGGGATATTAAAATATAAAGAACCTGTTGCAGAGTAGATGAGCAACAAATGTTTAGTTCCTGGGGAAAAATACCATCCCTAAGAATTATTCTTGAATATTTATATATGAGACAAGTAATATTTGTAGAAACAATGTATTTCTGAAAAAACAAACATTAAAGCAAGATACTCCTCTGTGGTTTAAATTCTAAGCTTATCTGGTTCTGAGATATTTGATATATTCTAAATTCCTAACTCCCAATCCCTGCTTCCAAAGAACCCTAGAGTGATTAAAATCCTTCCCACTGTTTAGATGAACAGTGGCAAACACCAAAAAAAGAAATTATGTTTGAGATGTTTAAATAGTCATAAGAGTCATCTCTTGCCAAATAGTGATTCTCAAACTTTAGTAAGCATTAGGATCACTCAGAAAGCTTGTTTAGAATAGTGATATCTTCTGCTAACCCCCATCCTTCAAGAGACCATGGAAACGTGTTTTAGCCATTATCTGGAATTTGGAAACATATTTTTTTCTCAGCTACACTTGGAGAGACAGTGTCCTAAAATGTGTGACTGCTTCTCAATGAACTTCATCTGTTAAAATGAGGGGACAGAGCATCTTAGTGTCAATGAACTTGTCTAAATGGATTTTGAATGCAGTGGCATGCTATTTCTTCATTGGACAGATTCTCATAATGGAGCAGCTTGGGTGGGGAGCTGATATAACTGTTCTGAATGTGACTAATGCTCTGGCTGATAAAGCTGAACTCTACTCACTAACACGCTATGCTCTGGGAGGTTCGTTATGCTGGAGGCTGGGACTGATGCCCAGACTCTGTAACTATAATGAAGATAGGCATGGGTCTTTCATGATGTCCACTCCCTACCCCAAATGTTGAAAAATAGCTAGCATTGAGTATTTTTATACATAGCAAAAGTAAGACAGAGTCAGAAATTTCTATTTTCTTGTATCTCAGTGACAATAATGTAATTTCTTGTCTAATGTTCTATTAAAGGGATTGATTTCAAATTAAACCTTGGAGTAGTAGCTGATTATGTGAAAGTGTGACAGTTGACCAGGATGCCATTCTTTAACAGTTTGCATTCTGACTGACTTAACAACAGTCCCATTCCACTCAGTATTATGTGTGTATCTTTACCCCAATTTGCATACCTAGAAATGCTCTTTAGTGAATAAGCTGGCTCATGACAGTTGTTGCTTGATTACCTTTCTCTAAATCTTACTTGTAAATAAGGCTCAGCAATGCAGTAACCAAAAAGTTGTTATCCATTATCTTTCTGAATTTTGGCTGATCCAAGTTATTTCTTCTTAAAAGAAGAATTTTCTTTTGGAAAATCACTCATTATGTCTATTCACTGTGTATATATTGGTCAGGCTATTAAAATCACGTCCTCCAGAAAGGAGACAAAAGAAAATCAAAGAGGTAAATCTAACATGCTAAATTTTGCAGGGGAAAAACATCATTATATGCTACCTGATACATTTCATAACCTGAGTGACATTCTTTAGACTTACCAGCACACTGGCAAGCTCCAGAAACCAGCTGATCCAGGCTATCAGAATACCAAAACACCTGAATGCGGTGTCTAAAATTAGACTATTGAAATTCTCCCTGGATGTCACTTTCCTTTATTACAAGCACTTTTTTTCCTTATCAAAGCTACTTTAAACGAGTAAAGAGTGCCACCAAGCGGCAGTATATCATATTCCTAAGTCTAGTCTTTTCTTTTTTTTTGAAAGATATATTTTATTTACCTTTGTTAATTGTGCTCACATTCTTAAGAGAAATAGGCTTATATGCTTGATTTAAAGCATATGCTTCAAGTGTCCAGGGCTTCCCTCGTAGCTTAGTCGGTAAAGAGTCTGTCTGCAATGCCGAGACCCAGGTTCTCATTCCAGTATTCTTGCCTGGAGAATCCCATTGACAGAGGAGCCGGGCAGACTACAGTCCATGGGGTTGCAAGAGTCACGGCTTAGTGACTAAATCACTACCACAAGTGTCCAAGTCATATTGTAAAAGAAAAGCATATTTTTAAAAATTCATAAGCAAATTTGCTATGATAAATTTTTTTAACAGGAAAATTCTATCTACAGTTATCGGTATTTGTTTTTAAAAAAAGTATTAAAAATAAGAATCCAGATTCCAAACCTTATTGGCTATATAGTGACTACTGGCATGAAAATTTGCATAGTTTCCAAAAGAAAATTGGCTTGTTATACATAAATATTATCATTTCTGTTCAGAAATTTCAAGTATATTAGACTGAGGACAAAAGGACAAAAGGGCAAGAATGTTTGAAGTGCCACATAATCCGTAACAATATTAACCTCCACCTTGCTCCACATTCCTTTTCAATGGATTATGCAGTTATATGAGAAAAAAAATTGATGGATAGCCCCTTAAATCTACTGTAGGTATTTGTTCTGCCTCTGTATTTATTTAAACCTTTATTAAATAATGATCCTGAATCTATACCATGGGAAGAACAGTTGTGCTATTGTTATTTAGTCACTAAATCATGTCCAACACTTTTGCATCCCTATGGACTATAGCCCACCAGGCTCCTCTGTCCATGGAATTTCCCAGGCAAGAATACTGAAGTGAGTTGCCATTTCCTTTTCCAGGGGATCTTACCCACCCAGGGACCTAACCCGCTTCTCCTGCATCGGCAGGCAGATTCTTTACCACTGAGCCATCAGGGAAGGCCAGGAAGAATAGTACCTAGAAGAAAATGAGTGAGACAGTCTTTGTCCTGATGATGTTCATAGCAAGCTGGGGCTCCTAGTTCTGACTGGAACTCAGTTGAAAACTTTAAGCTCATTTAGCACCATTTTATTTACAAAGATGCACTTTATATATTATGAGGATTTTCTAAACCTTTTAGAATGATTTTTCATTTATAATTTCACTTAAAGTCATAGTGACTTTGTGTACAGTAGCTATGAGAACTTTTAATTATTATTCTTACATATGGCTCAGAATGTGTGGTTAAGTGATTTACCTAAGATGTCATTGGAAGGTTGTGGCAGAATTAAAATTAAAATCTCCTGACTTCCTAAACTGTGCCCTTTCTAAGAGGCTACCACTCTTTATAATGAATACATTAAAATTAGCATGATATTTCAAGAAGGTCATCATCATAGGAGGTTCTACAATAATTACAGTGATGCTGATGCTGCTTAAAATATTTCGGGAACTCTTATTTTGAATTTCCCTGTGGTGAACACAAGAAAATCAGTCTCATTCAACTTAGAATAGGTTTATTCAGTATCTGTCACTTGCCAGACACTACACTGAATGATACAGAATTACAGAAATGTTACCTTTTAAGAGGCACAATGAGAAATGTAGTACTGGTACTTTTTTTTTTCTTAATACTAATAGACTGCATAGCTAATGTATAGCCATAACACATGTTGTACTTTATTGAATCTAAAATGTTGTTAAACACATTATTTTATGTCCCAGTAAGAAGGAAAACACTGCACTGACAATTGACAAGTTTCTTTCCCATCATTTAAACTTTTTATTTTACATTTAGAAAAAGATCTTTTTGAGCTTTACTTTGACATTGATTTTCTTTACTATATCACTCTATTGGCATACATAAACAGGAAAATATAAGAAAAATAAATTGGTTAGGGCAACCACCTGATGGTCAATAATTATAAAATTTCAGTGACTATTACATACATTCCAAATTAAGAGATGTGTTAAAATATGTGTGTATTGCAATAGGTGCATTTTGGAATCACTGAAGTAATATTTCCTGCACAGTTTCTAAACTAGTCATTGTAAAATGAAGCTGGGTTAAATCATGGTACAGTGGTTTAACTTATTTTCTTTGGGTATTATCAGTAATTACCACAGTGGTTAAGAGAATGTGTCGTAGAGACAGTGTCCTGAGATTAGTTATTGACTCTACTTCTTATTAGCTATGTGACCTTTAGGCAGGTTAGTAAATCCATCAGTGTTTCAGAACCCCCATCTGTAAAAATCAGCAATAATAATAACTACTACTAGGTAATATTACAGAGAAGGCAATGGCAACCCACCCCAGTGTTCTTGCCTGGAGAATCCCTGGAACGGAGGAGCCTGGTAGGCTGCCGTCTATGGAGTGGCACAGAGTCATGCACAGCTGCAGCAGCTTAGCAGCAGAACAGGTAATACTAAATGAAATAATATACTTAACATACTTAGCATATAGTTAACAGTACTATTATATTTTAATATAGCTAAACTCTGGGAATTCTTCCAAATAAAATAATAATATTATACTGTTAAGCCCCAGAATAGCTTTAAAAAAACCTGTTTCTCCACTCTCCAATGATGCATCACCTTTCAGCTAACCCTATTAAAGGCCTTGGATCCCATCTTGACCAAGGCAGAAAAAGAATTAAGTGCTCTAACTTAAACCCATTCTAGATTAGCTACCATTTTTTCAAGTAGATAAAATAAATCTGAAAGAGAAATTCAGTTTCTGAATTCATCCCTTGTCTTCAAATATTCAAATATTAAGAAGACTATATGAAAGGAACTTTATTCATAATATATTTATAAACTCATAATCGCAGTATTTCAAAATAAGCTGAACTTAAATACTATCAAATTTAACTACCACAGCCAGGAGAGGTACAAACTGAAAACAAAAAATAAAAATAAAAAGACCTGAAAGGCTGCCTTTTCAGATAGAGTGGCTGCCAGAATCATGACTCTCAATAATAATGAACGCAGCTCAGGAAATAAAGTGAGAAAAGGGATTCCAAATCAGCTGGTTACAGCAGCCTTTGGGTAACTAACTGATGGCTTAGCTGCTGCCTTGGCCTCCCCAGGTTACCTCTGTGACAGGTGGAAACAAGCCAAGCCTATAAATCACACATAGCCTCCAGGTTGAGGCTTGTTCATAGAACATAAAGACAAGCTTCAGAGACAACTTGTATCTTGTGACCCTCCCTGAGGCTGATGAGTCCAAATAGCCTAGTCACTTTCTAGGTCACTTTCTGAATAAGAAAGGAAGTTTTAATTTGGGAATATCCCCCCATTATAGATGCCTCGCCACCATCATTACCTTAGATTTTTCATTTTTAATTAATAATATACATAATTGCAAATAGTAATGCTTACAAATGGAATAAAAACCTTAATGTTTCTGAAAATAAGTTTCTCTACTGGGACCACTGCCTAGTCATTTTCATTTAAAAAGAGAGGAGGAAAGAGGAAACTTAATTCTATGGGTGAGTGAGTGAGTAAAATGAACAAATAAATAAGTGGAAAGGTATACAGTATATATTTCCATTTCACCAGTGGAATTTGTCTGTTTCATTATTCATAAGCCACAATTTTAATTTAGTTATCTTGCTTGCTAAATATCAAGAATGTTCTAAACCATCAGGTAATAAGACTTCAGTAAATGATGGCTGAATTTCATTCACTGCATTATGGAAAAATAAAAATTTTAAATTATAAAACATGAGAATAACAGTGTTCAGTTTCTCTTTCCTGAGAAACATTGTAACTGCTACTCTGAGGTCAAGAACGTGTCAGTCTGTTTATTATGAATTCTCATGTGGCAAATTAATACTACATGAATTTCACATTAACAAAAATTTTATGTTGATGTTTCCAAAGATGAAAATTACTCAATTGTTGCTTTACTGTAAACCTAGATTTTGTAATAAGGTCAAACATCACAATGAAGCAGTTTTTAAGTTACTAGTGTTCATTGCACAAAGATTATAGCTCTTTAAAATATAAAATACAAACCCAGGTGTAAAAATAATTTTTCTTAGTCTCTTCTCTCAAGAAGTATATTTTAAACATCTCTTAAACTTAGTCATATGAAGACTGTTATGTGGTCAAGTTAAACAGAATAAATTCTTGGCCTAGTCACCATTTTAAATAGAAGACTTTCATAAGTGAAAAATTGAAAACTCTTTGTTAAGACCACCAATCATTAATGTATGTCATCCTAAGCTGATGTATTTACAAAAGAAAATTCCATATGTGAAATACTGCATTCCAGCCCTGCAGAAGATTCAGCCATCATCACTGACATAACATAAGCATCAAAATAGAAGGAGAATACCCGCTCCCATGGAATGCTACCCATAATGTCCTAATCATAATATGCAGAATGTTTTGAAGCCTCCAAGGTGATGAGAGAAGGAAGGCAGTAGTAAGAGAAAGTTACCTGTGAAATATATAGAAGTCAATGAGGGTATAAAACCTGTCAGGTACACTTTGGGCTGTTCTCTGGGCATTTTTTCCCTCTCTATTGTTCTCTTTAAGATGATATAATCTACTTAGCTCTAATAGAAGAAATATCACCTAAAAATGTTTTTCATGGGCTCTGACAGAGGCCTGAAATCCACAAAATGCTAATTCCTTTAGATCAAAATATACGCTATTTTATTATATCAGCCTTTAGCATTTTGGTTTAATGTTGTTGATTAGATTTGCAAGTAACTTGATAGGACTTTAACATACTAGGATAAAGGTGAACAAAACTTTGATGACAAAGAAGTCTGGAAGGATACAAAGAATTTTCAAACATACTGCTGAAAAAAATACCAGTGTCAGTGGAAGGGTGGAAGTTGGGGCATGGCTTTGATAAAGTTAGGACTGTACTGAGCACCTCAAAAATGTGCTTAGACAAGGAAAAGTGAAAGTGAAGTTGCTCAGTCATGTCTGACTCTTTTCAGCCCCATGGACTGTAGCTTATCAGGCTTCTCCGTCCATGGGATTTTCCAGGCAAGAGTACCTGAGTGGGTTGCCTTTTCCTTCTCCAGGGGAATCTTCCTGACCCAGGGATCGAATCTAGGTCTCCTGTATTGCAGGTAGAAGAGAAGGAAAAGGATGACCAAAATCAAAACTGGATGGAAAGGATCAAAGATCCTCTCAAAGATCAATCAAAGATCAATTATACCTACTTCCCAGAGTTCCCTAAGACTGATCTTAACTATTAATAGAATAAATGCCAATTAATTTTGATTATTCTCAGTTAATTCTTAAAAACAAAAGCAACTATATATTAGGGGTCTGAGTGGATATAATATATATTAGGATATTTGTTTTTAAAAATTCATTAGAGCATCTCTAAATTTTACACTTAACATTTGTTTGTTGTTTGTTTTAGTATTAAAAGCTAGCTAAAGGAACAGGGAGGCTAAGGCTTTAAATCACAAAATAACCACAAGTGGAACTCTGATTAGTTCTAGTAGACAAGGTAACCAAACAAATAATTGACCACTGTCAATCATCTAGTGAAGACTAGAAAATGAGTTGATTTTGACCATTTCTTCAGTTCTTCCTTTCACCTCTCTCTTAGGAAGCAGCAGAACTGTCCACCAAAAAGATTTTCCAAGTCAAAATAAAGAACTAAATTAAAAAGTTTTTACACTGAACATTTGAGAAGAGGTTGAGGTAAGTTAGAAACAAGAGGGAGGAAGAGGATGAAAAGTTCTTGGTGTTACACATGGAGAAATAAGAGCAAAAACTCCTGTGTGATGCAGTATATTTTAATTGCTTTCTAATGGCTGCACATTCATCTTCTTTGATCTGTGCTGAAACCTCCTGTAAAATAAAACTTGCCTACATTAATTTTATCACCTTTAATCCCTAATTGTCACTTAACCACGGGAAGCCATAACTACCCCCTCCCTAAGAAAAGGAACAGAGAAATCAGAAAATACATGGTTTTATTGTTTTGCATTTTATGTAATGTATGCTGAAATGCTTCCCTGGAGGCTGAGACGATAAAGAATCTGCCAGCAATGCAGGAGATCTGGGTTTGATCCGTGGGTTTGGGAGATTCCCTGGAGAAAGGAATGGCTACCCACTCCAGTATTCTTGCCAGGAGAATTTCATGGACAGAGGAGCCTGGCAGGCTACAGTCCATGGGGTTGCAAAAGAGTCAGACATGACTGAGCAACTAACACTTATGTCAGATATGAAAAACAAAAACCACAAAAAACAAAACACTAAAGCCACTCTGTAACACTACGCTGAGCAGACAGATTATAAACAGCTTTAATGTGTTTATTCAAATACAAGTTCTTAGAACTGAAATTGAGCTCCTTTCCAATATGAACCCCTCTCCTCACTTTCAGAGAAAAGATTCTGCATTCACTGAGGGAACTAAGGCTTCTTAAATTTCCCACAACTATATTGCCTTTTAGCATAAGGCTGGTTTTCAGGAGAGATTACTATATTAAAATGGATTTACTGGAGCTTCTTAAGTTCTACCCCTGATGAACACTTTTTTCATACGGAGCTGCAGGCTTCATTTGACTTATATAAATGAAGTATCAATGTGAACTCACTTACTCCTCTGTGAATTTGAAGGACTTGACTACTATATTCACATTCTGAAATTTTAAGAAATGAAGTAAAAATAACTCAACTGAAGGCCCTAGATGGAGCTCACAAATGACTTTCCACAGAGTTCTCACTACCTCAGGCAATCCACAAAATAAATTTAGTGTTGAATGAAAGAGTATAATTGTTAATGCCGAATACTGGGATTATCCTGTGAGGAAATCATTATGATATGTGGGTAGCACAGTAAGATATGCCCTTTTCTTGAACAGCATCATCTGAATTCTTCACTAGAGATTTTTTTAAAGAGGCTTTTTTCTCTCATTTTTTGTGAAGGAATAACTTCTAAATGGAAAAATATCAATCTATTTTTGTGCTGGTCATTTTTATCTTTGAATACTAGAAATAAAATGAGAGCCCAATTAAGCCAAAAAAACATGTAAAGTTGTGGAAAGTTATGAGATTCTCCCAGTTTTTTATTTAAAGACAAAAAAAATAAAAAAATAAAAAATGTAAAAACTTAATCTACCTTCGGCCTTTTTCCTAAGACAGTCAAAACACATTGTGAAAGAGTGTTCACTGGTTCTTCATGTGCCTGTTTTTAAAAAGGAGACCTCATAAAAAATAATTCCCTGTTATCTAAATCTTGGGTGCTTCAGGTCATCAGACCTATTTTTCCTCCCTTCCCCCCAAGTCCAACTACCTTCACCACTGTCTGCCATTTCTCTCTTCAACTTCACGGACAGTTTAGTGAAGACTCTTTCAAAATTTTCCAGATCTTTCCTGAGAAAACTCCTTCAGAAAAAATATTGAACCATTCAGCTAATGAGACCCTCAGAATAAGGTTCAACACATTTTCAAATGATAAGAATCATATAGTTTGTATTTTTTTAATAATAATACATTTATGATAGAAATGCATTTGTAATAGAAATGCATCATTATTATCAAGCCCAGTTTCAAAGATGCTTCTGAGACAGGCTGGAACCTGGGACCTGGGACTCTTTGCTGCAGTGATTACACCTGAACAAAGGTCTCCTCAAGCAGCAAAATACAAAGAAACTAAGGGGAGAAAAACAGCAGCATGCTTGCATCAGTTCAGTTCAGTCACTCAGTTGTGTGTGACTGTTTGCAACCCCGTGAATCACAGCACGCCAAGCCTCCCTGTCCATCACCAACTCCCAGAGTTCACTCAGACTCACATCCATTGAGTCAGTGATGCCATCCAGCCATCTCATCCTCTGTTGTCCCCTTCTCTTCCTGCCCCCAATCCCTCCCAGCATCAGGGTCTTTTCCAATGAGTCACCTCTTCTCATAAAGTGGCCAAAGTACTGGAGTTTCAGCTTTAGCATCATTCCTTCCAAAGAAATCCCAGGGTTGATCTTCAGAATGGACTGGTTGGATCTCCTTACAGTCCAAAGGACTCTCAAGAGTCTTCTCCAACACCACACTTCAAAAGCATCAATTCTTCGGCACTCAGCTTTCTTCACAGTCCAACTCTCACATCCATTCATGACCACAGGAAAAACCATAGCCTTGACCAAATGGATCTTAGTCGGCAAAGTAATGTTTCTGCTTTTGAATATGCTATCTAGGTTGGTCATAACTTTCCTTCCAAGGAGTAAGCATCTTTTAATTTCATGGCTACAATAGTTGGGGCAAATTATGGACAATTACAAAAAGACCAAAAACCCAATGGCCATTTCTGAAAAGCCAGGAGCAAAAACCAGGGTACCAGGAGCAAAAGCAGGGTACATCACATGCCTCAGGGTACATCACATGCCCCGTGCATCTGACACCAGTAAAGGGGTGGGAGAACCACCTAAATTATTCCCCTGGCTTCATCTCTGGACCCGCCCCTACCCTTACCCTATATAAGGAACTAGGTTACCCCCACTTGGGGAGCTGAGCAAGGGAACTTGTTCACTTCTTTTCATTCCTTCCTGCTGCAGCAGGAGCCCCAGTAAAGCCTTGTTGTTACTGAATTTCTTGTCGGGCATCTTATCAATTTCTATTGATTAGGGAAGGTCAGAAACCCTGGTTAGTACACTTCCAAGAAAATAACACACATCCTTTGAGTTAAAGCAGTTTCAAGTGCTGCTCCTGCTTCTCTGAACTTCACTTTTCCTGGGGTTTTGGTTCAAAACCTTCTCCTTCATGTATTTGATGCTTTTAAGTAAAAATTTTAAGTATTTTATTCAGCATTTTCTTGAGAGGCAAGGTTGGTCAAAATACCAAGCCAGCTGTTAACCAGAAGTAAATGTCCAAGAACATTCACTTTTCTACCAAACATTTAAAAAACATTCAGCCTCATTTCTAGAGTAATTATAAGAGAGATGTTTGACTAAAATCCCTAGTCTTCCTCAATTTCATAATTCTAGACAGTTGTCGGTCATGATACTTGGTCCTTCCTTCTTGACCACAGGACTGGCAACAGGAGCCAACCTCGTCATGCAAAGTATGACATCCCCTCCCCACACAAACCAGACAAAACCAGTCACAGTGCCTCCATGAGATCTGATATCAACTCTGAAACGGAAAAAGGCTCTGTTCCCGTGGGGTCACAGACCATGAATAAACCCATGTACCTTGTGGTCATCTAATCTATGACAAATTGAGGCAAGAATATACAATGGGAAAAAAGGCAGTCTCGTCAATAAGTGGTGCTGAAAGAACTGGACAGCTACATGTAAAAGAATGAAATTAGAACACACTGTAACACCATACACAAAAATAAATTCAACTTTGATTAAAAAACCTAAATGGAAGGCTGGATAGCTATAAAAGTCTCAGAGGAAAATGTCAGCGGAACACTCTTTGATATAAATCACAGGAAGATCTTTTTCAGTATACCTCCTAGAGTAATGAAAATAAAAACAAAAATAAGCAAATGGGACCTAATTAAACTTAAAGCTTTTGCACAGCAAAGGAAACCATAAATAAAATAAAAAGACAACCCTGAGAGTGGGAGAAAATTTGCAAAGGAAGTAACCAACAAGGGATTAATCTCCAAAATATACAAATAGTTCATACAGCTCAGTATGAGAAAAACAAACATCCCAGTCAAAAAATGGGTAGAAGATCTAAATAGACATTTGTCCAAAAAAGACATACAGATGGTTTAAAAGAACATGAAAAGATGCTCAACGTCATTAATTGTTAGAGAAATGTAAATCAAGACTACAATGAGGTATGACCTCACACCAGTCAGAATGGCCATTATGAAAAAAATCGACAAACAATAAATGCTGGAGACTGTGGAATAGGGGGAACGACGTCCTACACTATTGGTAGGAACATAAATTGGTACAGCCACTAGGGAGATAGTAAGGAGGCACCTTAAAAAACTAAAAATAGAGCTGCCAGATGACCCGGCAATCCCACTCCTGGGCATATATTCACAGGAAACCATAATTCAAAAAGATACATGCACCTCAGTGTTCATTGCAGTACTATTTACAATAGCCAGGACATGGAAGCAACTTGAAGGTCCATCAACAGAGGACTGGATAAAGATGTGGTTCATATATGGGCTTCCCTGGTGGCTCAGATGGTAAAGAATCCGCCTATAATGTGGGAGACCTGGGCTTGATCCCTTGGTTGGGAAGAGCCCCTAGAGAATGAAATGGCTAACCACTCCAGTATTCTTGTCTTGAGAATTCCATGTACAGAGGAGCCTTGCAGGCTACAGTCTAGTGGGATATTATTCATCCATTTTAAAAAACGAAATAATGACATTTTCAGCAACATGGGTAGACCTCAAGATTGTCATACTAAGTAAAGGAAGTCAGAGAAGGACAAGTATCATATGATATGGCTTACATATGGAATCTTTTTTAAAAAAGGATACAAATGAACTTATCTACAAAACAGAAATAGAGCTACAAGTGTAGAAAATAAACTTATGGCTACCAGGGGTAATGTAAGGGGAGGAATAAATTCGAAGATTGAGATTGACACATACACACTGCTATATAGAAAACAGATAACTAAAAAGGACTTACAGCACAAGGAACTCAGTACTCTGTAATGTCCTATATGAGAAAAGAATTTTAAAGAAAAGCAGATATATGCAGATATTTGTATAACAGATTCACTTTGCTGTGCACCTGAAACTAACACATTGTAAATAAACTATATCCCAATTAAAAGAAAGAAATAAATCCCCATGATGTCTGTCACTTCCTAGAATAGACTAACTACAGTGTCATTCCCTAGAATGTTTTTGTTTGTTTAGTTGGTTTTTCCCAAGCACTCTATAATTTAAGTAAGCTTCTCTACAGAAAAGAAACAAGATTCTAATTTAGGTTTTCACTATAAGATAATTGTCGTTATGTAGGTTTAACTACCTGGAATACAAATTGCATGCTTTCTCTCCAATTTTCATTCAGTTATAATGATGTCTTCATAAAAATAAAGCAATTTCGAGCTGATCATAAATAATTTCTTAGCAATCAGATAGCATTATACTTACAAGAACGATGCACAAATAGTGTTTTAGTTAGGTTCCCAACAGGAAACAGAAGGAACACTCAAGATAATTCAGGGAGAGTTTAATTACAAAGTGACTATTTGTAATGGTGTTGACAGGGTAAGAGGAACCACAAAGGATGGTTCTGTACCCTAGGTTTATTAACTTAAAGGGGACAGAAGAAGGAGCAATAACTTCAGTTACCTTCAGTTTGACTAATGAAAACAGCCAAAGGCATCTTTATATGGAAAACACCAGGGAAGTAAATACCTTGACCTCATTCATATACCTCTCATCCTTTGCCAAATCTCCCTTTTGGTTAAACCCAACCAGGAGCCACAGGACAAGAAAGTCTGTTTTTATAATCCATATAGGCTGTCTCCTAGGGACAGTGAATAGGATGGAGAAGAGAGTAAAGAGATGATAACACATATGTGCATAACTTAAAGTCTTTCTTTTTAATCCTCCCCATCAAAACTATTTAACATCTAAATTTTAGTTTAAACTCTAAATTTTTTTCTTGGTTTGAAATATTTGTCTACAAAGTATTTAAGTTAGATAACAGATAAATTTCTGTATTAAAAGAAACTCCTTTTACAATGGTTTTAAAAAGTTAAGTATCTCTCACACTTTTTCCAAGGTGAATGAATGGTCAGCTTGGTAGCGTAGTTGCATTCCATTCAGTTATCAAAGGTCTGTGTTCTTTTTTGGACTTCCCTAGTGGCTCAGATGGTAAAGCATCTGCCTACAATGTGGGAGACCTAGGTTTTCATTTAAAAAACATTCAGCCTCATTTCTAGAGTAATTATAAGAGAGATGTTTGACTAAAATCCCTAGTCTTCCTCAATTTCATAATTCTAGACAGTTGTCGGTCATGATACTTGGTCCTTCCTTCTTGACCACAGGACTGGCAACAGGAGCCAACCTCGTCATGCAAAGTATGACATCCCCTCCCCACACAAACCAGACAAAACCAGTCACAGTGCCTCCATGAGATCTGATATCAACTCTGAAACGGAAAAAGGCTCTGTTCCCGTGGGGTCACAGACCATGAATAAACCCATGTACCTTGTGGTCATCTAATCTATGACAAATTGAGGCAAGAATATACAATGGGAAAAAAGGCAGTCTCGTCAATAAGTGGTGCTGAAAGAACTGGACAGCTACATGTAAAAGAATGAAATTAGAACACACTGTAACACCATACACAAAAATAAATTCAACTTTGATTAAAAAACCTAAATGGAAGGCTGGATAGCTATAAAAGTCTCAGAGGAAAATGTCAGCGGAACACTCTTTGATATAAATCACAGGAAGATCTTTTTCAGTATACCTCCTAGAGTAATGAAAATAAAAACAAAAATAAGCAAATGGGACCTAATTAAACTTAAAGCTTTTGCACAGCAAAGGAAACCATAAATAAAATAAAAAGACAACCCTGAGAGTGGGAGAAAATTTGCAAAGGAAGTAACCAACAAGGGATTAATCTCCAAAATATACAAATAGTTCATACAGCTCAGTATGAGAAAAACAAACATCCCAGTCAAAAAATGGGTAGAAGATCTAAATAGACATTTGTCCAAAAAAGACATACAGATGGTTTAAAAGAACATGAAAAGATGCTCAACGTCATTAATTGTTAGAGAAATGTAAATCAAGACTACAATGAGGTATGACCTCACACCAGTCAGAATGGCCATTATGAAAAAAATCGACAAACAATAAATGCTGGAGAGCTGTGGAATAGGGGGAACGACGTCCTACACTATTGGTAGGAACATAAATTGGTACAGCCACTAGGGAGATAGTAAGGAGGCACCTTAAAAAACTAAAAATAGAGCTGCCAGATGACCCGGCAATCCCACTCCTGGGCATATATTCACAGGAAACCATAATTCAAAAAGATACATGCACCTCAGTGTTCATTGCAGTACTATTTACAATAGCCAGGACATGGAAGCAACTTGAAGGTCCATCAACAGAGGACTGGATAAAGATGTGGTTCATATATGGGCTTCCCTGGTGGCTCAGATGGTAAAGAATCCGCCTATAATGTGGGAGACCTGGGCTTGATCCCTTGGTTGGGAAGAGCCCCTAGAGAATGAAATGGCTAACCACTCCAGTATTCTTGTCTTGAGAATTCCATGTACAGAGGAGCCTTGCAGGCTACAGTCTAGTGGGATATTATTCATCCATTTTAAAAAACGAAATAATGACATTTTCAGCAACATGGGTAGACCTCAAGATTGTCATACTAAGTAAAGGAAGTCAGAGAAGGACAAGTATCATATGATATGGCTTACATATGGAATCTTTTTTAAAAAAGGATACAAATGAACTTATCTACAAAACAGAAATAGAGCTACAAGTGTAGAAAATAAACTTATGGCTACCAGGGGTAATGTAAGGGGAGGAATAAATTCGAAGATTGAGATTGACACATACACACTGCTATATAGAAAACAGATAACTAAAAAGGACTTACAGCACAAGGAACTCAGTACTCTGTAATGTCCTATATGAGAAAAGAATTTTAAAGAAAAGCAGATATATGCAGATATTTGTATAACAGATTCACTTTGCTGTGCACCTGAAACTAACACATTGTAAATAAACTATATCCCAATTAAAAGAAAGAAATAAATCCCCATGATGTCTGTCACTTCCTAGAATAGACTAACTACAGTGTCATTCCCTAGAATGTTTTTGTTTGTTTAGTTGGTTTTTCCCAAGCACTCTATAATTTAAGTAAGCTTCTTCTACAGAAAAGAAACAAGATTCTAATTTAGGTTTTCACTATAAGATAATTGTCGTTATGTAGGTTTAACTACCTGGAATACAAATTGCATGCTTTCTCTCCAATTTTCATTCAGTTATAATGATGTCTTCATAAAAATAAAGCAATTTCGAGCTGATCATAAATAATTTCTTAGCAATCAGATAGCATTATACTTACAAGAACGATGCACAAATAGTGTTTTAGTTAGGTTCCCAACAGGAAACAGAAGGAACACTCAAGATAATTCAGGGAGAGTTTAATTACAAAGTGACTATTTGTAATGGTGTTGACAGGGTAAGAGGAACCACAAAGGATGGTTCTGTACCCTAGGTTTATTAACTTAAAGGGGACAGAAGAAGGAGCAATAACTTCAGTTACCTTCAGTTTGACTAATGAAAACAGCCAAAGGCATCTTTATATGGAAAACACCAGGGAAGTAAATACCTTGACCTCATTCATATACCTCTCATCCTTTGCCAAATCTCCCTTTTGGTTAAACCCAACCAGGAGCCACAGGACAAGAAAGTCTGTTTTTATAATCCATATAGGCTGTCTCCTAGGGACAGTGAATAGGATGGAGAAGAGAGTAAAGAGATGATAACACATATGTGCATAACTTAAAGTCTTTCTTTTTAATCCTCCCCATCAAAACTATTTAACATCTAAATTTTAGTTTAAACTCTAAATTTTTTTCTTGGTTTGAAATATTTGTCTACAAAGTATTTAAGTTAGATAACAGATAAATTTCTGTATTAAAAGAAACTCCTTTTACAATGGTTTTAAAAAGTTAAGTATCTCTCACACTTTTTCCAAGGTGAATGAATGGTCAGCTTGGTAGCGTAGTTGCATTCCATTCAGTTATCAAAGGTCTGTGTTCTTTTTTGGACTTCCCTAGTGGCTCAGATGGTAAAGCATCTGCCTACAATGTGGGAGACCTAGGTTTAGTCCCTGGGTTGCAAAGATCTCCTGGAGAAGGAAATGGCAACTCACTCCAGTATTCTTGCCTGGAGAATACCATGGATGGAGGCGCCTGATAAGCTACAGTCCGTGGGGTTGCAAAGAACCAGACACAACTGAGCAACTTCTCCTCATGTTCTTTTTTACCTTGCGATTCTACCATGCCCTTGGGCATAGTCCTCATCCTGGGGTCAAGCGAGGTCTTGAGCATGTCCACATTCCAGCTCATAAAACATGAAAACGGGATTAACTCAGAGCAAATAAGTGAGAGCAAAGTGAGGGCAAAGTTGTACACATTACTTTCCCTCACATTCTCTGGCAAGGAAATGTGTCATGGCATTTGCAGCAAAAGAGGTGGAGTAAGGTTGTGTGTGACCATGTGCCCACAAAGAAGAGAAAAATAGATTTTTGTAAGAAGGATAACTAGCAATATTCCTGAAGGTATTAAAATCTTCGAAGCTTTTTCTAGGTTTAACAGTTTATATAATAATGGGTCTTGTAATAGATTCTCAAAACTCTTCATCTTTTTCTAGCTAAAATCTACCTTTGTTAGCATATTTAAATATGACCTCAAAGATTATTTTTCAATATTAGAAAATGATTTCTCAGTCTGAGTCTCTCACCCAAATTATTCATTTTTCAAACACAATATAGGACCCCTTACAATTGTATCCTTAAAACTTTATAATCACATACAAATCCAGAATGTCCTATTCTAAACTACTGCCACATCCTCTCAGTTTGCTACTTGTACTGAAAAAATGATGAGAGCTATGATGGGAACTGGAGAAGGAAATGGCAACCCACTCCAGTATTCTTGCCTGGAAAATTCCATGGACAGAAAAGCCTGGTGAGGCCCAGTCCACGGGGTCACGAAGAGTCAGACATGACTGAGTGACTAAGCACACGTGGTGGGAATATGTAAGTCTACCCAAAATACTAAGTGAAGCCCTGTTGTATGAGTAAAGTAAAACACAAGCTACATACAATCATATTGGGACCCAAGAAATGATAGAGATGCAAACTGAGTAAGTAGGCAGATAGTGAAAGTGAAGTCACTCAGTCGTGTCTGACTCTTTGCGACCCCATAGACTGTAGCATACCAGGCTCCCCTGTCCATGGGATTTTCCAGGCAATAGTACTAGAGTGGATTGCCATTTCCTTCTCCAGGGGATCTTCCAACCCAGGGCTTGAACCCAGGTCTCCCACATTATAGACAGACGCTTTACCGTCTGAGCCACCAGGGAAGTCAGAATAGGCAGAAGACTGTCAGGAAAGGAAAGCCAAAGTAATATAATTCCCACAGAACAGGAACTTCAGTCACATAAGATTTGTGATTTCCACCTGCAACTCACCAGTGCTGCCAGAACTGTGAAACTTAATTTTTTTTAACCTATGTGTAATACCTGAAAGTTTTCTCAAACTTTAATTTCTATTCCTCAGGAAGATATTAGTTTATTGTACATGCGATGACTGACAGATTCCTGAATCACTTTTCTTTTTTAAAACAAAGCTAAGAACAAGGGGGAAACAACTCTTTCCTGAGATTTACCCCAGGAAAATCCTTAACAATGTCACCTGCCCTAGATATGTTTTAGGGAGGCTTTGCTTTCCTTCGTATATCTAAGAAAGAACGATCTAAGCTGAAGATTAATTCACATTGTCTGAATTATTTTCAAATATCAGCATCTGACAGTCTCTATAACATAATTTAATATTCTTTCACAATTTGCTAATTAAAATGTGTTAATCAAATCATTAAAACATTGTTGGTGTAAATTAAATTTATTTTTTCCATTTGTGCAAATTGAATTTTAAATATCAATATAATCAAGAAAGTGAATAAAGCATCTATCTTCTAACTTGAAAGGCACACAGATATCTTAGTGAAAATTAGTGCAGTTATCTACCAGTCCTTTCACCTACTGTGTAAAATCTCTTTTTAATTGTAAGTCTTTAACATTTAACAATTTCTATCATGATTCAAAATTTCACATTTTTAATATTTTGCACTTACTTTTGAGATGATTATTTTCATGCATGTGCCTTATGTAAGTTTAGCAGATTTTCAATACCTTGATGTTTATATAGGTGTCTGAAGTAACCCTGAGGTCACTTTGAATCTCATCTTCCTTCTTCATCTATTGTCATTTATTTCTAGTTCAGTTACTCTCTAACTATGCCATGTCTTTTAAATAACCTTATTGTATAATTCAGTCACTGAGTTGATTTTATTTCTTTTACATTGTCTATCATAAATCTTTCCTTTCCACTCAAAGACAAAGATAATGGGCATTAAGGTCACTGTCATTGATACTATCTAACACAAATACTTTCACATGAAAAAAATAATATTCATTCCAAATTCAAACTCAGTCTTAGAAATATAAAACATACCTGAATAAATAACAACTTTATCTAGGACAAGCCCTGAAACACATTTTAGTAAATCATGTTCACTCTTTTCAAAATTCAGAGATCTGCCCTCCTACACTCTAGAAGTGGCTGAACTTTCATTTTGAAGTTAATTTTAAATATACTCCCCCAATAAATTATAATATTATCTTGCATTAAAAATTTAGGAAAGCAAGAAGCCATTGCAGTCCCTTTTTTAGGTTAATAATGAATTCTTAGAAATAAGAATGTTTGAGAGGTCATTTAACCGCCATGAATACCCATCTCTGCTACCTTCAGAGACAGACAACTGCATCAAACATACTCTAAACAGATGGAAAAATCTCATAAGAAACTCATTCCACAATTCGCTACTCACTGTCAGAAAAATTCCCTTTCTGTTTAAACTACAAAACTCAGGCTACAGATTAAGTCTGTTTGCTCCAGTTCTGTTCCTGGTGGAGGACAAAAACAGATGGACACAATCCATCCTGTAGTTGAAAACAATAATTAGGTCATTCTCTTTCTCTAGCCTAAAAACAGAAAAAAAGTTCTTTTGGTCTTTAACATATATTTTATTTCCTGGTACAATTCAATAGTACAAGGTATTTTAGTAGTAAGTAGGGGCTTTCTATGCAAAACCAAGTCGTAGGCATAGTTATTTGGCTTTTAAATGTCTTGTCTTCCAGCTATCAGTGACCTCATGTATCCTCCTACTCTGTCTGAAATACCTTGGGG
Organism: Madoqua kirkii; assembly: GCA_006408675.1. Taxonomy (NCBI): domain Eukaryota; kingdom Metazoa; phylum Chordata; class Mammalia; order Artiodactyla; family Bovidae; genus Madoqua; species Madoqua kirkii. Next base: position 65,736 of record SJYC01137756.1, on the reverse strand, counting down.
CCACTGCAGTTGAATATGAGATAGGGCCGATAGTGAGAGGGACAAGGCCTTGGTCAGATCCAGCTGAGCCCAGAGCCTAAGGCATCTGCATTTTGGCCTGGGAGTTCACAGCATCTGCAGTGAAGCTATGGGCAAGCAGCATGTTGAGATAGCAAGTGAAGGAGCTGTGCATGCCTATTAAGGAATCTAAGCAGATAAGGGGAAGAATCTGAGCAGCAAAGAATGCAAATGAGCAATACGGAGAACTGCAGGCAGGCTCTCAGCATCTGCCTGAAGCAAGATGTTTTTCACGTTAGAAAAGCTGTAAGACTAGACTGTTCACTAGAAAACAAACTTGAATTGGGACTAGAGGGCCAGCCTTAGATCTGAGCCACATGGAGAAAGTACTAGTAAAGCAGGAGAACATGCTCGCTACATCCTGGGTCAGTAAGACGAAGGTGACAGAGGACACAAGGGAGCAGAGGTCAGTGGCAGAGAGCTCACGTTTGTTTGGTTCACAGACATTCACTGCCTTGATAAAGTTGAACTTATCAAAACTTGTTCTTCAGAATATAAAACACATTTATGCAAAACTTAACAGACATATAAACCTTAAAAAGATTTTTATTCACTTATTAAAGCTTTTTGAGAATCTAATATAAGCATCTACCATGTGATTTGGTGCTGAAAATAACAGTGAGCAAAACAGGAAAAGAATTCCTGCCCTATGATGGGATAAAGAATAAAGAAGATAATAAGTAGAACATGAAGAGTCGGACACAACTGAGCGACTTCACTTTCACTTTTCACTTTCATGCATTGGAGAAGGAAAGGGCAACCCACTCCAGTGTTCTTGCCTGGAGAATCCCAGGGACGGGGGAGCCTGTTGGGCTGCTGTCCATGGGGTCGCAGAGAGACGGACACGACTGAAGCGACTTAGCAGCAGCATAATATGGTAATAAGTGCTATGATGAAAAAATGGAAAAGATTGGCATTTTAAATAGTTTACAAAGACTTATTTTACTTAAGTCACAAGAATAAAGTTCCTTTGAATTCATATGGTCATGAATGATGAAGAGAATCCTGGGGGTGCCTTTCCAAAGCTCCTAAAATCCCAGCGCATAGCAGGCACTTACCACTCCCCCTTTGCCTGTTGTTACTGAATTTGACTTCTCTGTCTACCTGGTTAGATAGCAATGATTATTGGAGTAGATCACAATGGTTTTGAAACCATAAATACTATTTTAAAAGCTGGACCATTATTCATTTAGGTGGAGCATCATTAACTAAAATTTCTCTGATAGCATGCTATCGAATTATATCTTTACCCTTTTCCTAGTAAATATTTTTTATCAACAGCCTGGATGATAGCATGAAAAGGATGGTTATCAAATTTAAAATAACACTAAGTTGAAAGGCAGAGCTAATCTGTTGGATGACAGAATTAAGATTCAAAATGCTCTTGACAAGGCTGAACGCTAAGATGAAATGCGTACAATAAAATTAATAGACACGGTATGAATAAAAAAGCAGACTAATGAGCAAACAAACACCTTGCATGTGTACAAGATAGATGAGATCAGACTTGATAGCATTTTTATTCATGGGGGAAAAAAAAAAAACTCTAGAAGCTTTAGTTGAACATTAGTCAACATTTTGATACAGCTGCAAAAAAAAAAAAAAAATCTTTGGCTGTGTAATACAGTAATAGTAAAATCAGGATAGATAATATCCAACCGGTCCATTCTGAAGGAGATCAGCCCTGGGATTTCTTTGGAAGGAATGATGCTGAAGCTGAAACTCCAGTACTTTGGCCACCTCATGCGAAGAGTTGACTCACTGAAAAAGACAGAGGATGAGATGGCTGGATGGCATCACTGACTCGATGGACGGGAGTCTGAGTGAACTCTGGGAGTTGGTTATGGACAGGGAGGCCTGGCGTGCTGCGATTCATGGGGTCGCAAGAAGTTGGACACGACTGAGCAACTGAACTGAACTGAATATCTATGTAGAGAAAAATATTCATGCCTGGGTGTCACACTTAAGAACAATATTAAATTTTCTAAGTATTCATGAATGGGTGACAAGTAGGAAATGCACTCTTCATATCATATAAGAATAGCTGAGAAATTGCTTGCTGTGGAAAGGGAACTTATGGTAAATTAATATATATTTTCAACTATTTTAGAGGGCTACTACTCATAGGAATACTTCATTATTTTAAAACTTATATTAACTGTATGATCTCAGAAAAGATCTTTGGCCCTCTGTGCTTCTATTTTTTATTATCTAGCAATATTAATTCTGTAGAATTATTACAATAAGTAGCAATGACATGTAAAGTATATGGTACATTACCTGGAATTCTGCCTGCACCCTATAAACGGTGAATATTTTTTTCTCTACTGCTGTAAAGGTAGACTAAATAGATGAAGCCAGCAGAGCCATGCCCCACCCCCCCACACACACACGTGCAAGGCCCTTAGAAAGTTAGCTCCTTGCCATGAATTTTCCATGTAGATGTTAAATGACTATAGGGGAATTTGAAAAAAGGTTCCTATAGTAGGTGAAAGTTGTACTAGTTTCTAAATTCCTTTCACTGAATAGTTTTCAAGGGCCCTTCCAATACTAAGATTTTATAATTCTCTGTGATTTCTCTCCATGCCCCTAAAGGATATGTTTCTGATAAAACTAAAAATATATAGAAAAAGTTAAAACAAATAAAACTGATTGTGTTTTAATTTGTGCCCCACACTAAGAAGCAGCTACATTTATTATTCTCTTTTCACACATGAAGAAGCTGAGGCAGAGTACAGTAATGTAGTTCAAAAGTTCATAGAGCTCATCAGTGGCAGAGCAATGAGTGGAACTCAAGATATCTGGAGTAATTTTGCCTCAAGTGCCATACTGTATATAGCCTTTACATCACGTGGACCCTAGTAGGTTTTGTGATGCCCTGGGATTTCTTCAATCATCCTGAACTGTTGCACAAACATATTTAATTTTAAAAGTAAAGTAAATTAAAAATGACAAGGTACTGCTGGTGATTCAAATGAAAAATTTGTTCTGCATTATTAGAAAATTATATATTCCAAAAAATGTATTTGGTAAATTAATAAATCTCACTTCTTAAGTGCTCAAATTTTTTCAGGCATTTTGGATGGCACTCTTCCAGAGATGAGCTGTTGTAATTTATTCTAATTTGCAGAACACTAGTTAACTTGCACTTACTACTCAAAATCATACCATTAATATTGGTTATTGTTTTATGACATCAGTCATTAATGTTCTCAGAATACATTGATAAATGGGCTATGTCAAAAAAATAATAATAATAATACTTAGGGAGGGCCTGAGGCACTCTCCAAAAAGTAATTCTTTGAATTACAGGGGCTGGTGTTTGTGACTTTGTCCCGGCTGTTCAGAAACAGCTCTTGTTTTCTTCCTTGTTTCAGGTTGTTTCAAAGGGGAGTAGCTGCAAGATAAAAGACTCCTAATTATGTAAGACGGTGGTGCTTACTCAAAGCAAATTTCAGTGCCTATCAGATAATAAAAAGACAAAGTGTGGGAATTGGTGCATGGTGAGAGGGCAGGAAAAATTAACTGAACAATGTGGTTTTTCAAGCCACAGGATATTTTGTCTACAGAAGGGTGCATTGCCAAGAGGAAGTATAGGGAATTGAGAGGAACAAATGAAAAAGTTTAAAAGTTCAAGGAAGTAAAATTCTTTAACACCTTAAAACTCAAATTGTATTTTCTGTTTACTTGGATAAATTTTGCTTCCTGGTTATCATAATTGGTTTAAGTTTCTAGTTCCCGTGTCTCTGTGTGTTTAAGCTTTCAATGCAGGTGTGTTTAAGCTTTCTAATGTTTACAGCTTTTCCTAGCATCCTCTTTCCTAAAATTTAAATAGTTTCATATTCAGTTTTATGTGTGTTTTTAAAATATTTCCAAGGAAAGATATAACTTGAGACTTAGAAATTTACTTTTGAAACTAAGGATAATGATCTACAAATATTTCTCTGGGAAATATGGCTTTCATCTAAGTAAACAGATTTTATGCGTTGAGCTAGAATTTAATTGAAACTTGATGGGTATTTGTTCTGTTGGTTAATCATTCTGCTTATCTTACCAAATATTTGGCCAGAGCCTAACTACTTAACTGTACCTGAAGAACATAAATAATAAACGTCATAAAGAAATAGGGTATATTTTGTAACTCTTAATTTATCAATATGCAAGAGCCTCCCCCCAAATAATTATTAATTCAATAAGTATTTATTGACATCAATTCCAGTTAATCACTCTGCTCAGCACTGGGCATACAAAGGAATTTACTGGGGAGAGAGTTTACATCCTACACTGTAGTAAGTGTCTCAGTGATAGGAACCCAAAGGAGAAAGTGCTAAACCAGACAGAGAGTAAGGGAGGGCTTAGGATAGGAATTATCCACAAAAATGGAGTGGAATTAGGATGGAAGCACAGCCAGTCAAGGAAGGTAATGAGCTAAGACAGAGGTAAGAATATATGGCATATATAGGATGGTATATATGCAGTCTCTCCGGTTCTTCTCTTTCTCTTTTGAATCCCTTCTAAAGAGCCTTCCATTTCTCATTTCCCCAAAATAGCTTTTATCAATATCACAAAGGACCTCCATATTACTAAATCCAATTGTAATAGTTTTCTATTGCTGCAGTAATGAATTACCACAAACTTAGTGGCTTAAAACAAAATAAATTTATTATCTGTTAGCTCTGTAGGTTAGAAGTCAGGCATAGGTCTCACTGGCTAAAATCATGATGTTGTTAGGCTCCTGAGAATTTGATACCAGCAGAAGCTGTGTAAATTTGGACTAAAAGAGAAAGTACAGAATTGAAGAATCCTGTCAGACCCCCAAAATTCTACTGGTAAAAAAAGGCAGATAAAGCTACCGAGCTGTAAACGTGCACTAGCTTTTATGAAAAAGGAATGATGACTCCAGGAGTAGAGTGTTAAACCCAGAGGGCAGAATGGAGGGCCAGGAGGGATTTTTAAGTTGCTTGGGACCCATGTGTTTTGTATTCTTTTATAAGATGGTCAGTCAAGTGTGACCACAAAAGGAGACAGAGGAAAGATTCAGGAAAAAAAAAAAGTTTATTATACCCTTAGATCCCAGAGACACACTTGTTATACTCCAGGAGGGGGTGATACAGAAAGGAGCATCAGAGAGTAAGTTCACAAGCAGGTGGGGAGCCAAGAGAGAGAGAGGCCTTCTGGGCAAGTGCCTTTATTGGGACTCAGAGTGGAGTAGGCAGGAGAAGGCACGAGGGGATTTCATGAGTGCATCTGAATGTCATGAGATCACAGTCAGGGGAGGATAAGAAGGGGCACTTGTGGCACGGCCCAGCCTCACCAGGGTGGTACAGATGGTCACCTGGGCAGAAAGTGCAGAGTCTGACTGTAGGTTTATTGAGGCAACAGAAAATATGAATCTTTAAAGGTTCATTTTAACACTCTACAACTTCTTTCTTTTTCCCCCTTCTATTTTCTTCTCTTTTGAACCAAACGTCTATAGCTGATATTCTGTGCCTATCCCACCACTCACTGTATTTTGGAAGCAAATAATTTGTTTCTTGAGTTTCATGTTCACAGATAGAAATCATGGCCCAGATTAATTCTACACAGACCCTTACTCTTAAAACTGATTTCAATCATGAGACTAGGGACTTCTGAGCAATGATATTTTGGACTTGATGCTTTGTAGACCTTTCAGTTCAGTTCAGTTACTCAGTCGTGTCCGACTCTTTGCAGCCCCATGAATCACAGAACACCAGGCCTCCCTGTCCATCACCATCTCTCGGAGTTTACCCAGACTCATGTCCATCGAGTCATTGATGCCATCCAGCCATCTCATCCTCTGTCGTCCCCTTCTCCTCCTGCCCCCAATCCCTCCCAGCATCAAAGTCTTTTCCAATGAGTCAGTTCTTCACATGAAGTGGCCAAAGTATTGGAGTTTCAGCTTCAGCATCATTCCCTCCAAAGAAATCCCAGGGCTGATCTCCTTCAGAATGGACTGGTTGTCCAAGGGACTCTCAAGAGTCTTCTCAGTTCAAAAGCATCAATTCTTTGGTACTCAGCTTTCTTCACAGTCCAACTCTCACATCCATACATGACCATTGGAAAAGCCATAGCCTTGACTAGATGGACCTTTGTTGGCAAAGTAATGTCTCTGCTTTTGAATATGCTGTCTAGGTTGGTCATAACTTTTCTTCCAAGGAGTAAGCATCTTTTAATTTCATGGCTGAAATCACCATATGCAGTAATTTTGGAGCACAAAAAAATAAAGTCTGACACTGTTTCCACTGTTCCCCATCTATTTCCTATGAAGTGATGGGACCAGATTCCATGATCTTCGTTTTCTGAATGTTGAGCTTTAAGCCAACTTTTTCACTCTCCACTTTCACTCTCATCAGGAGGCTCTTTAGCTCCTCTTCACTTTCTGCCATAAAGGTGGTGTCATCTGCATATCTGAGGTTATTGACATTTCTCCTGGAAATCTTGATTCTGGCTTGTGCTTCTTCCAGCCCAGCGTTTCTCATGATGTATTCTGCATATAAGTTAAATAAGCAGGGTGACAATATACAGCCTTGACGTACTCCTTTTCCTATTTGGAACCAGTCTGTTGTTCCATGTCCAGTTCTAACTGTTGTTTCCTGATCTGCATACAGGTTTCTCAAGAGGCAGGTCAAGTGGTCTGGTATTCCCATCTCTTTCAGAATTTTCCACAGTTTATTGTGATCCATGCAGTCAAAGGCTTTAGCATAAGAAATAAATATATTTTAGACGTAGAATAGATAAGTCTTTAGGAATCAGAAGATAGGTTGTAGTAGGCAGAATAATGGTCCACCAAATTGCAATGGTCCACAATTGCTTATTGTAATCAGCTGACTTTAAAAAGATTATCCTGGATTATCATGGTGATTCCTATATAATCACATGGATCTTTAAATGGGAAAGAGGGAGATGGAAGGGTCAGTAGAGAGAGATGGCACTGTGAAAAAGGCTTGACAGCTTTGAAGATCTGAAAGGGGGTTACGCAACTAAGGAATGTGAGCATCCTGTGGAAGCTAGAAAGGGCAAGAAAATGGTTTCGCCTCTAAAGTGTCCAGAAAGGAATGCAGCCCTGTGGATACCTGAATTTTATCTCAGTGAAACTTTACCCCACTTTCTGACTTCTGACCTCCTGAACTGTAGGATAATACATTTGCATTGTTTTAAGCTTAAAGGAAGTCAACCTTGAATATTCATTGGAAGAACTGATGCTGAAGCTGAAGCTACAATACTTTGGCCACCTGATGTGAAGAGCTGATTCTTTGGAAAAGACTCATGCTGGGAAAGATTGAAGGCAGGAGGAAAAGGGGAAGACAGAGGACGAGATGGTTGGATGGCATCACCAACTCGATGGACATGGGCTTGAGCAAGCTCCGGGAGATAGTGAAGGACAGGGAAGCCTGGTATGCTGCAGTCCATGGGCTCGCAAAGAGTCAGACATGACTGAGTGACTGAATAACAACAACAAAGCCACTAAATTTGTGGAGTTTTGTTCCATCAGCAATGGGAAACTAATATACAAGGAAAGACTGAGAAACCGTCACAGAGTAGTGAAGACTAAATGTAATCTAATGTCCTGGATCAAATCATGGGACTGAAAAAGGACACTAATAGAAGGTTGAAATTCAAATAAAGTCTAGAGTTTAACAGCATCATACCAGTGTGAATTCCTTGGTTTGACAAATATACCATGGTTATGTAAGATGTTAAAATTAGGGGAAGCTGAGTGAAGAGTATTTGGAACTCTGTACTATCTTTGCAACCTTTTTCTATATCTAAATTTATTCTAGAATAAAGAGTTTATTTTTAAAGAAAAGTTTAGCTAAGAATGAAAGGAGTGAGTTTGGATTGTTAACTCAAACAGATGCTAGACTCAAGAATAATTTTTTTTATCATTGCATGTTCTTTTCAAAAGGCTTAATCTTGAAAACAAGTTTTCCCAAGCAATTTATTTGACATTTTTCTTGAGAATTTTTAAAGAAATCATAGAAAAATCAAGCAAAATATTTTTTCATACATGGTTGGCAGTAAAATTGTGAACTCAGAAACTTATGTAACAGGTCTTGCTTCTCTCCTTTCTACCTTCTTTTCCCACTTTCTCCATGGCGTGTTTTATTCATTGTTTTCCCAAGTGGTTTCATACAGTTCTTTCCAGTTGAAGAAAGAAACAAGTCTGATAAAAAAACATTTGCACCAAGGTACTAGTGAATTAAAGTATTCAGTATTCTTCAAAAATTTGCACTTCAAAAGAAGCAGGCAGTAAGGAACATTAGAATTCCTAACAGCATAACTCTAAATATGCAAATCCATTTCTCCTACAATTTGCTTTTACTGTCACTGTTTAAAAACATTATATAAGTAACTAAGCTCTATATTGTATTTTACCCTTGTAACTTGGATTAGATGGATGGTTTGGGACAGGCTTTTTAAATAACCAAATCAGTAGTTATCCCTTTGAATTTATTAAGCTATCAAACTACTGACCACCACTAGTCTCAATCAAATTATTTTATAGCAAAATATGAGGTGCTAAAATTTATTTAAAATAACAGTAACTTTCCACTATAAGAATATTTACTTTGTGGTACCCTGCCAATGTAATTTCACTTCATAGCAACAGTATATGGTAGGTATTATTATTCAAATTTAAAAGTAAGAAACAGAGGCTTAGAGAATTTAATCAGTTTGCCTGGGGTCAGCAGGTAGTTCAGGACACATATATTATTGAAGTGAAGTCCTCTAGCTCTAGAACACAGTCCAGGCTTTACCCTCTCTTATGCCTTCACCCCCGCTCCCCCAATTTCCTGTCCTACACACATTTGATCTAGATAACTTCAATAGAATTCATTACCTTCCCTATATATCCATTATCATTCTAACACAGAGACAGAAAAATATAAGCTATATATGATGTGCAATAATTATATCAAAACATGTTTCTTAACAATGAATTTTCACCTGGGAGAAGTGGCTTTTCATTTTCAATATATATGTGTAATGTCCCTTCATTCTGCTCATAGGCAAACTACTGACATTACGATCTGTCTCATTCATGTTAAGTAAAGCACACGCTATACAGTGAAGGACACGATTACGGTAGATTAAATTTCAGTTTCCCTTTGACTTTGGTTTCTAAAACTGAAAGCCGCCTTTTCAGAAGAGGGATTTCCCATTTTATTTCCATGAAACCTTTGTGTTTGACAGGAAAAGCACATATATACAGATTATTATTTCTCATGAGAATGAAAGGTATTGTATGCAGGTGCACTTTTTAAAATCTTATTTTGCCTTGGGAAATGTAGCTTTAGCTATATTATTGTGGGACTAAGATAGAATATCTTGAGTAATTCTCTTCAAGTTGTGTAAAAAATCTTATTTGATAAGTGAAATGTGTAAAGAATAAGCTTTAAGAACATGATTAGGGAGAATGGAGTCTAGTGGAAGTACAAAGGAAGGGCAGGAGCCTGGCTTCATGAAAAAGCAGAAGTCTCATGGGCTAGGACTCAGAATCCCGGCTCTACCTGAGATTCTCTGGCAAATGTCATCCAAAGAAAAGATTTCGTTCAATTGAAATTGCATTCACGCATTGCCTTAGGGTAAACAAATTTTACTGAATTGTTGAAAATTAGTAATTACTATATTTGAAAGTGGAAGTCGCTCAGTCAGTCATGTCTGACTCTGCGATCTTGTGGACTGTAGAGTCCACGGAATTCTACAGGCAGAAGACTAGAGTGGGTAGCTGTTCCCTCCTCCAGAGGATCTTCCCAACCCAGGAATCGAATCCAGGTCTCCCGCATTGCAAGCAGATTCTTTACCAGCTGAGCCACCAGGGAAGACTATTTGGGAGGGGGGTAGTATCTAAAAGAAATTAAGATTCAGCTACAATACTTCCCTGGTGGCTCAGACTGTAAAGCGTCTGTCTACAATAAGGGAAATCCGGATTCAGTCCCTGGGTGGAGAAGATACCCTGGAAAAGGAAAGGCAACCTACTCCAGTACTATTGCCTGGAAAATCCCATGGATGGAGGAGCCTGATAGACTACAGTCCATGGGGCCACGAACAGTTGGACACTACTGAGCGACTTCACTTTCACTTTCATCTAAAAAAAAATTGACTCAGCTACAATTAAGAGCGTGTTCCTAAGCATTTGCAAAAGAGAAATAATAAAAAATCTAACCCTTCGAACCAGCTTAAGCTTCAATTTTCCTCCCAAACCGCCAGAATGAAAGGAGGGGATTAGATGAGGGAGGGAGGACTAACTAACATTAACCTGGACTAATTTGGAGCTCATTCTTATAGTAGGCACATAGCAATTTTATTCAATCATCACAACAGTATTGTACAGGGCAAGTTTTAGAAGATATACATTATATACAGAAAAACGGAGACTCTAAAAGCATAATTTAGCCAAGATCACTCAGGGAAGTTTGAACCAGATCTCTCATCACTGAGTCTACAGCTCTCTCCACTGCAACACAATGCAAGTAGCAGTTATGGTGGTGTGATCTGGAATACACAAAGAAACTATCCAAAGAATTATCACCTACAAAAAGTGGCATGACTTTCCCCAAAATCATTCTTTGTCAATCTTTAAATCTTCCTAGTTTTGTCTATAATTTTATGTTTTAAATGTGGATAGTTCAGTAATATGCCCACCATACACTGTTAAGTGAGAAAAATTAACTTGCTAAGAAATATAAACTGGATCTAAAGAAATTATAGTGAAAAAAAGGAAAAATGGAAATGCCCTCAAATATGAGTGTAATTAAATAAATTATAGAGGGATCCAGTCATTAGCAGAGAAGGCAATGGCACCCCACTCCAGTACTCTTGCCTGGAAAATTCCGTGGACAGAGGAGCCTGGTAGGCTGCAGTCCATGCGGTCGCCAAGAGTCGGACACGACTGAGCGACTTCCCTTTCACTTTTCACTTTCATGCATTGCAGAAGGAAATGGCAACCCACTCCAGTGTTCTTGCCTGGAGAATCCCAGGGACGGGGGAGCCTGGTGGTCTGCCGTCTATGGGGTCGCACAGAGTCAGACACGACTGAAGCGACTTAGCAGCAGCAGCAGCAGCCAGTCATTAGAATAATGACATATACTAACAAAAGACTAGGTTAAGCTCTAATGTAAAGTAGAAAAGAGCAAAATGCAAAGTACCATGTAGAGAGTACATCTGTATCAAGATGTGGGGAAAATAGAAACTCTAAGAAGTATTAAAGTGATACATTAAAGTGAAATAATTACGAGTAATTATTCTCTTGTATTTGTTATTACTCATAATTTCTCTAACACACTTCAGTTCATTTTTATAATTTCTTAACGAGAAATCAGTGAGCTTTTAGAAGCAAAAGACACTGTCATATAACCTTGAGCCATCTTTGGAAGGAATGATGCTGAAGCTGAAACTCCAATACTTTAGCCACCTCATGAGAAGAGTTGACTCATTGGAAAAGACTCTGATGCTGGGAGGGATTGGGGGCAGGAGGAGAAGGAGATGACTGAGGATGAGATGGCTGGATGGCATCACTGACTCAATGGACATGAGTCTGAGTGAACTCCAGGAGGTGGTGATGGACAGGGAGGCCTGGCGTGCGATGATTCATGGGGTCGCAGAGAGTCGGACATGATGAGCGATTGAACTGAACTGAGCTGAACTGAACTGAATACGATAGTATCTTCCTTGAAAATCAGAAACTTTTGTTTTCCAATTTATTTCCCAAAGTTCACAGTTCCTTATACCAGGTAGATGCCCAATACATTTTTTTAATCAAATATATATTTTTTAAAAGTAGACAAGAGCAAAAATGCCCCCTCCCCCCAGCCTTAGAAAGTATTTCCTACATAGGTTCACTAATTAGTGATTTATTTGTGTTAATGAGTTCCTCTTTTAAAATGCAAATGCATCAAATAGCTAAATGAGCAAAAAACATGAACAGAGAACACTCAAGAGGAAACACAAATGGATAATAAACGTTAAATGAAAAGTTCAACCTTATTAATAATCAAAGATAGGAACATTAAAATGATACCAGTTTTCCTCATGAAACTTGCAAAAATTTTCATGTAATTCTCAAGGCCAAATGGGATATAAATATTAGGTTGGTGCAAAAGTGATAGCAGTTTTTGCATTGTTGAAGTTTGACATTTGATATTGCAATACATTCTTAAATAACTGTGGTTATGCTATACATCATTTTAATGCACATTTCTCACTTTGTTTTTGGCTAATGACATTGCGTGTGTGCTAAGCTGCTTTAGTCATAACTGACTCTTTGTGACCCTATGGACACTAGGCTCCTTTATCCATGGGATTCTCTAGGCAAGAATACTGGAATGGATTACCGTTTCCTACCCGAGGGGAATCTTCGTAACCCAGTATCAAACCAGCATCTCTTATATCTCCTGCATTCGCAGACAGTTTCTTTACCACTAGCGCCACCTAGGAGGCCCCAATGATTATTGCTTTATGTTTATTTTATATTTATTTTAGACTATGGAAATGATGTTAGACAAAAAGCAAATTTGAGGAATTTCCTTATCTGAGTACAAAATGGGTCGTAAAACAGCAAAAACAAATCACAGTGTCAACAACATATGCAGTGGTGGTTCAAGAAGTTTTACAAAGGACACGAGAGTCTTGAAGATGAGAAGCACAGTGGCTGGCAATTGGAAGTGGACAATGACCAATTGAGAGGCATCATCAAAGCTGATCCTCTTACAGCTATGCAAGAAGTTGCTGAAGAACTCAATGTCAACCTTTCTATGGTCGTGCTGCTTTTGAAGCAAATTGGAAAGGTAAAAAACCTCAATAAATGGGTGCTTCATGAGATGACCAAAATTTTTTTTAAATTATTTTGAAGTGTCATCTTCTCTTATTGTGCACAACAAATTATTTCTGGATCTGATGGTGATGTGTGATGAAAAGTAGATTTTATACAACCAGCAACAGCCAGCAAACCAAACTTGTATCCCAAAAATTTCACGATCACTATTTGATGGTCTGCTAACAGTCTGATCCACAACAGCTCTCTGAATTCCAGTGAAACCATTACATCTGAGAAGTATTTTCAGGAAATCAATAAGATGCCCTGAAAATCACAGTGCCTGCAGCCATTATTGATCAACAGAAATGCCCGATTCTTATCCAAAATAATACCAGACCATAAGATGCACAACCAACACTTCAAACGTTGAACAAATTGCACTATAAAGGTTTGCCTCATCTGCTGTATTCACCTCTCACCAGCTGACCACCACTTCTTCAAACATCTTGGCAACTTTTTGCAGGGAAAATGCTTCCACAACCAACAGGAGGCAGAAAATGCTTTCCAAAAGTTCTTCAAATCCTTAAGCACAGAGTTTTACACTATAGGAATAAACAAATTTATTTCTTATTGTCAGAAATGTGTTGATTGTAATGGTTCCTATTTTGTTACTAAAGATGCATTTGAACCGAGTTATAATGACTTAAATTCACAGTCCAAAACCACATTACGTTTGCACCAACATAGTAAAAATAAAAATGCATGCCTCTCATAAATTGCTGGTAGGACTGAAAATTTGGTACTAACTTCCTGGAAAGGAAGGTAGCAAAATACTCCTAACTTTTGATGCAATAATTCCATTTCTAGGAATCCAGTTTAAAAAATAATCAGACATATATGTGAAAAAGTTCATGGATGTTCAGTGCAATATCATAATCCCTAAACAATTTAACCCTTCATGGTAAAGTAAAAGAAAACTAAAGTTTTATCAATTAATTCAGTAACATGCTAATAGTCTTTAAAACCAAATTAAAAAAAAAACTTGAATATGGAAAAAAATTCTCATTTTATTAATTAGGGAGAAGTAGTAATACAAATTTTACTATACATCATCATCTCACTTTTAAAATATTTAAGCATAGGGAAAATATTGGAAGAAGATAGTTGTAATGCATTTCTCTGATTGATGGTATATAACATGATTTTTGTTGTCTTCTTAATTTTCTTATAACACATCTCTAAGAGGAAATTTTTAATATATAATCAACATTATAAATATGTGTTATATCTATTCCAGTTGTAATTTATAGAAATCCATCCTAAGAAAATAATCCTAAATGAATAAAAATTTTATACACAAAGACGTTTCTGCACTGATTTATTTAGCACACTGGGCATAGCAAACACCTTGTTCCAGCAACACAAGAAATGCCTCTACACATGGACATCACTAGATCATCAATACCAAAATCAGATTGATTATATTGTTTGCAGCCAGGGATGGAGAAGCTTTGTACAGTCAGCAAAAACAAGACCGGGAGCTACTGTGGCTCAGATCATGAACTTCTTATTGCAAAATTCAGACTTAAACTGAAGAAAGTAGGGAAGGCTGCTAGGCCATTCAGCTATGACCTAAATCAAATCCCTTATGATTATACAGTGGAAGTAACAAATAGATTCAAGACAGTAAATCTGATAGATAGGGTGCCTGAAGATCTATGGATGAAGGTTTATAACACTGTACAGGAGATAATGATCAAAACCATCCCCAAGAAAAAGAAAGGCAAAATGGTTGTCTGAAGCGGCCTTACAAATTGCTGAGAAAAGAAGAGAAGTGAAACAAAAAGTAGAGAAGGAAAGATGTACCCATCTAAATGCACAGGTCCAATGAAGAGCAAGAAGAGATTAAGAAAGCTTCATTTAAAACAGTAATATTGGAGGAAAAAAGAACTAGTTGATGATAGTCTATAGAATAGGCCACATTGTCTTTTAATATTATGTTTAATCCCTTTTACTTTGTGCAAAACATCTTATTTCAGTGTGTAGCCATGAGAGATACTAGCACAGATAAAAGAAGACACATACACCCCACACACAAACACACCCTTTCTCTACTACCTTCTCCCTGAAGAGCTAAGTTCAAGATTAGAGAATCAAGTGTCTTGCTCTTTGAGTACCAGGCTGCAAGATGAGTAAGGCTGTTCTCTGTGAGTTTAGGCTTTACCTCCTAAACACCTCAGTCATTCAGTTCAGTTCAGTTCAGTCTCCCAGTCATGTCTGACTCTCTGCGACCCCATGAACTGCAGCACTCTAGGCCTCCCTGTCCATCACCAGCTCCCAGAGTTTATCCAGACTAATGTCCATTGAGTCGGTGATGCCATCTAACCATCTCATCCTCTGTTGTCCCCTTCTTCTCCTGCCTTCAATCTTTCCCAACATCAGGGTCTTTTCAAATGAGTCAGCACTTTACACTAGGTAGCCAAAGTACTGGAGTTTCAGCTTCAGCATCAGTCCTTCCAATGAACACCCAGGGCTGATTTCCTTTATGACTGACTGGTTGGATCTCCTTGCAGTCCAAGAGAATCGCAAGAGTCTTCAATACCACAGTTCAAAAGCATCAATTCTTCTGTGTTCAGCTTTCTTTATAGTCCAACTCTCACATCCACACATGACTGCTGAAAAAACCATAGCCTTGATGAATCAAACCTTTGTTGGCAAAGTAATGTCTCTGCTTTTGAATATGCTATCTAGGTTGGTCATAACTTTCCTTCCAAGGGGTAAGCGTCTTCTAATTTCATGGCTGCAATCACCATCTGCAGTGATTTTGGAGCCCCCCAAAAATCAAGTCAGCCACTATTTCCACTGTTTCCCCATCTATTACCTCAATCATAAACAGATATAAATAACAGAAACTTTTTAATAATATAGAAAAATGTTTTGACACCACAGTTAAATTTTGAAAATCAAAACAATATTGTGAAATCAGTAGTATAACCTCAGCTGTCTATAATGCACATAAGACTGATCCATTGAATAGCCCTTGAATTCAGTGAGATACAAAGATAGTGTGATTTTATTTTTCTCCTTTCACTACCTTCGAACATGCTCTGTTGAATTTCCTTTTTCCCATCCTTTAATGATGTCTCAGTTCAGTTCAGTTGCTCAGTCAGTTTGCAGTCCATGAACCGCAGCATACAGGGCCTCATTGGCCATTACCAGCTCCTGAGTTTACCCAAACTCATGTCCATTGAGTTGGTGATGCCATCCAACCATCTCATCCTCTATTATCCCCTTCTCCTCCTGCCCTCAATCTTTCCCAGCATCAGGGTGTTTTCAAATGAGTCAGCCCTTTGCATCAGTTGGCCAAACTACTGGAGTTTCAGCTTCAACATCAGTTCTTCCAATGAACATGCAGGACTGATCTCCTTTAGGATGGACTGGTTGAATCTCCTTTCAATCCAAAGGACTCTCAAGAGTCTTCTCCAACACCACAGTTCAAAAGCATCAATTTTTCGGTGCTCAGCCTTCTTTACAGTCCAAATCTCACATCCATCCATGACTACTAGAAAAACCATAGCCTTGACTAGATGGAATTTTGCTGACAAAGTAATGTCTCTGCTTTTGAATATGCTATCTAGGTTGGTCATAACTTTCCTTCCAAGGAATAAGTGTCTTTTAATTTCATGGCTGCTATCACCATCTGCAGTGATTTTGGAGCCCAGAAAAATAAAGTCAGCCACTGTTTCCCCATCTATTTGCCATGAAGTGATGGGACCGGATGCCATGATCTTTGTTTTCTGGATTTTGAGCTTTAGGCCAACTTTTTCACCCTCCTCTTTCAATTTCATCAAGAGGCTCTTTATTTCTTCTTCACTTTCTGCCATAAGGGTGGTGTCATCTGCATATCTGAGGTTATTGATATTTCTTCTGACAATCTTGATTCCAGCTTGTGCTTCCTCAAGCCCAGTATTTCTCATGATGTACTCTGCACGTAAGTTAAATAAGCAGGATGACAATATACAGCCTTGACGTACACCTTTTCCTATTTGGAACCAGTCTGTTGTTCCATGTCCAGTTCTAACTGTTGCTTCCTGATCTGCATATAGGTTTCTCAAGAAACTTCAGGTGGTCTGTTATTCCCATCTCTTTCAGAATTTTCCACAGTTTATTGTGATCCACACAGTCAAAGGCTTTGGCATAGTCAATAAAGCAGAAATAAATGTTTTTCAGGAACTCTCTTGCTTTTTCCATGATCCAATGGATGTTGGCAATTTGATCCCTAATTTCTCTGACTGTTCTAAAACCAGCTTGAACATCTGGAAGTTCACAGTTCATGTACTGCTGAAGCCTGGCTTGGAGAATTTTGAGCATTACTTTACTAGCAGGTGAGATTAGTGTAATTGTGTGGTAGTCTGAACATTCTTTGGCATTGCCTTTCTTTGGGATTGAAATGAAAACTCTCCTTTTCCTCTCTTGTGGCCACTGCTGAGTTTTCCAAATTTGCCTATATATTGAGTGCAGCACTTTCACAGCATCATCTTTCAGGATTTGAAATAGCTCATCTGGCATTCCATTACCTCCACTAGCTTTGTTCGTAGTGATGCTTCCTAAGGCCCACTTGACTTCATATTCCAGGATGTCTGGCTCTAGGTGAATGATCACACCATCGTGATTATCTGAGTCATGAAGATCTTTTTTGTATTCTTGCCACCTCTTCTTAATATCATCTGCTTCTTTTAGGTCCATAACATTTCTATCCTTTATTGTGCTCATCTTTGCTTTAAATGTTCCCTTGGTATCTCTAATTTTCTTGAAGAGATCTCTAGTGTTTCCCATTCTATTGTTTTCTTCTATTTCTTTGCATTGATCACTGAGGAAGGCTTTCTTATCTCTCCTTGCTATTCTTTGGAACTCTGCATTCAAATGGGTGTATCTTTCCTTTTCTGTTTTGCTTTTTGCTTCTCTTCTTTTCACAGCTATTTGTAAGGCCTCCTCAGACAGCCATTTTGCTGTTTTACATTTATTTTTCTTGTGGATGATCTTGATTGCTGCCTCCTGTACAGTGTCATGAACCTCCATCTATAATTTATCAGGCACTCTGTCTATCAGATCTAGTCCCTTAAATCTATTTCTCACTTCCACTGTATAATCATAAGGGATTTGATTTAGGTCATACCTGAATAGTCTAGTGGTTTCCCCCACTTTCTTCAATTTAATTCTGAATTTGGCAATAAGGAGTTCATGATCTGAGCCATAGTCAGCTCCTGGTCTTATTTTTGCTGAGTGTATAGATCTTCCCCATCTTTGGCTGCAAAGAATATAATCAAACTGATTTTGGTGTTGACCATCTGGTGATGTCCATGTGCAAAGTCTTCTCTTGTGTTGTTGGAAGAGGGTGTTTGCTATGACCAGTGCATTCTCTTAGCAAAACTCTATTAGCCTTTTCCCTGCTTCATTCTGTACTCCAGTGATGTCTCAGACAGATCCTATAGCTTCCAGCCATTCTCAAGTGTTAAAAATTTTAGTCTAGTTTAACAGTGTTTAAAATCTCAATCTTGCCTTCAGTTCTGTGTTCATCATGGCCAATCCGCCTGTAGGAGGAACCTTGGAATGGAAACAAGGGCACTTCTTCACTCTTACCCTCTCCTTTGCTGATTTTCTTCTAGCAGTTCCAATATTCCCAATGGCTTCTACTACTGGTTTTTGCTGACCCTGAGGCAGACCTCTGCACTGAGCCTTCTGCTGACATAGGGAATTCACTTCAGTTTAGCTGATTTTTAACTCCATTTCCACTTCACATCCGGCTCTAGCATTCACATACAGTCCTTCATCCGGTATCCCCTTTCCATAGGCCAGTTCTCCCAGGTGGGCCAGGAATCATATTACTGATGCTCAAATGCCTTTTCAATGTTCCTTGAACCCACTAGCAAAGGATACCTCTTCATCCCAATAAAAAATTACAGCAAAAGACAGTTTTACTTGTCTATCTTCCTCCCTCAACCACTCTTGAATTATTTTCCTTATTCTCACTTCAAAAAGGCACAGAAGACAGATCGTTAAATCTGATGCATAAGTGCCCAACTGAGAAATAATATACCTATTACTTTTTTCCTGGTCACACCTCCCCCCATGTTTACAAGTATTCTATTGGAACCCTGTTGCACACGTCATACTTCTGCTGAAGCCAACAGCTCACATCTCTAAAAGGTCATAAGATTCCTTGAGGCCAGTACTCATATACACTAGGGAAAGGGGGAGGGATGAAGAGGGTGGCTGGTTATGCCACCTTAATAATCTTATGGAAATGTAACTGATGCCATTTTGAAAGCTGTCTTGTAGAGTGTGGATGTACATGCTACCTGCATTTGGTTACTTGTTTGTTATTGGTTTGGATGTTTGGTGGTTGGTTTTGGGATTCTAAAAGCAATTCCAAGATAACAGTGATGCAAATTCAATATTGTCACAGTTAGGAAAAAACTAGAAGGAAAGATATTAGTATACTACAGTGTTAAAAGTCTTGTTACTAGATGTGTGTGTGTGTGTGTGTGTGCGTTCTCAGTCATGTCTGATTCGTTGTGATCCCATGGACTATAGCTTGCCAGGCTTCAGTGTCTATGGGGATTCTCCAGATAAGAATAGTGGAGTGGGCTACCATGCCTTCCTCAAGGGGATCTTTCCAACCCAGGGATCAAACCCAGGTCTCCTGCACTGAAGACAGATTCTTTACTGTCTGAGCCATTAGGGAAGTCTTGTTACTAGATGGCAATACCATATTATTACCTATAGTATAGGTGTGTCACCTGTCAATCAGGAGACACAGGAGACCTAGGTTCCATTCTTTGGTTAGGAAGATCTCTAACTGGAAAACTCCCATGGACAGAGGAGCCTGGCTGGCTTCAGTCCATGGGTCACAAAGATTCAGACACAACTGAACACACATGCGCATAGGTATATATATTACAGTATTATTTCCTCCTTACTTCGTGAAATTTTCTATTTAAAGGGAAAACATTTGAACAATTAAGAGGGTATTTTAAATGATATTAAAATATAATGCATATGTTTTCAATAAAAGTAAGTGTAGGGGGTACTTTTTTATTTTTCCAGCTTTATTGGAGCATAATTGAAAAATAAAATTGTATATATTTAAAGTGAGCCATGTGATGGGTTTGATATACATATGCTTTGTGAAATGATTACAACAACCAGGTTAATTTGCACATTTTTCACATCCCATGGTTCTCATTTTTGTATATGGTTAAAAACAGTTAAGGTCTACCCTCAACAAATTTAGAGTCACAATGCAATATTATTGACCATAGTCACTGCTATACATTGTATCCCCAGAGCTTATTTATCTTATAACTGAAGACTTATACCTTTTGACTAGCATCTCTCTATCTTTCCCACCATTCTACCCCAGTTCTTGCAAACCACCATTTGACTGTATGTTTCTGAGTTCAGTTTTTTAAGATTCCATGTATCAATAAGCTTATATAGTATTTGTCTTTGTCTGGCTAATTTCACTTAAAATAATATCCCCTACATTATTTCTGTACTTGCAAATGATGAGATTTTCTTCTTTCTCATGGCTTAATGATATTCCATTGTGTGTGTGTATGTGTATGTATCACATCTTCTTTATTCATCTGTCAATGGACACAGGTTGTTACTCTACCTTGGCTGTTGTGAATAATAGAGCAATGAACACAGAAATGAAGAAGTATCTGAGACACAGATTTCAGTTGTTTTAGATAAATACCTAGAAGTGAGATTACTGAATCATATTTCTATTGTTAACTTTTTGAGAAAACTGTTCTGTTTTCCATAGTGGCTATATCAATTTACATTCCTCACAGAGGTGTAACAAGAGTTTCCTTATCTCCAAATCCTTGCCAGCATTCATTATCTGTTGTCTTTCTACTAAATGCCATCCTAACAGGTGTGCAATGATATCTCACAGAGGTTTTGATTTGTGTTTATCTGATGATTCATAATGTTGAACACCTTTTCTTGTGCCTATTGGCCATTTGTATGTCTTCTTTGAAAAAAATGTGTTTTTTCAGGTATTTTGCCTATTTCAAAATCAAATTATTTGGTTTTTAGCTATTGAGTTAAAGTTAAGTTCCTTATCATAGGAAAGTGATTAAATGGGCATGTGTATCTACCATTATAAAAAAGATTACTTGATTGTAGATATTTAAAAAGTGAGGGTTTTCCTGATGGCCCCGTGGTAAAGAATCTGCCTGCAATGTGCAAGACCGAGGTTCAGTCCCTGGATTGAGAAGATCCCCTGGAAAAGGAAATGGCAACCCACTCCATGGAATGCTTGCCTGGAAATTCCATGGACAGAGGAGCCTGGCGGGCTATTGTCCATGGGGTCACAAAGAATCGGGCATGACTGAAGCAGCTGAGCATACATGTATGCATACACAAAGTGCCCAGGCACTGGAAGCTTCTTTCACTACTCAGACAAATCAAGAATTATTCTTTTCTGGAAAAATGGATTTAACCTACATAGCAAAACACATACACACACATTGGCTCATATATAAAGAGTTCTCATTATTCAGTTTTCATAGTGTCAAAGGGAAAGACATTTAAGTAACCCCTCTTAAAACCAGGACAAATTTTTATATATATAGTAAAAAAATGTACAAATGAGACTTTATTTTGAAACATAAAATTTAGAAAGTTTTTCTTCTAGTGAATGAAGTAGAGGTTATATTTACAAACATACGATAATTCTTAGAATTTATACCAAAAAATAAGTCTATTGTATCCTTTAATAATTTTTAATTATTCACACAAAATTATATGATGTTTTTACCTCAAGCTTGACAGCAGGATCATATAAGAGGGTTGTTTTCTTACAGTGTTACTCAGGGGTTTATTTATTTTCCCAAAGAGCCTTTCCTAATCCTTTGAAATTCAAATTTTCTTTTGAAGAACTCATCTAATCATCATACTTGTCATTTTTCACTTTAACTAATAGCTTGTGAAACTCTGCTGGATCCTCATTTATCAGTGATTTTCCATGTGCTTGGACTTCCCTTGTGGTTTAGATGGTCAAGAAACTGCCTGGAATGTGGGAGACCCAATTTGATCCGTGGGGTCAAGAAGATCCCTTGGAGAAGGGATTGGTTACCCACTCCAGTATTCTTGCCTGGAGAATTCCGCAGACAGAGGAGCCTGGCAGGCTACAGTCCATAGGATCACAAAGCACTGGACATGACTGAGAGACTAGCAGTTGCATGTGATTATAGCAGTTCTCAAACATTGTTTTTCGTGGGCTTCAGAGTTGCTTGCAAATTTTGCAGTTATGCCTCAAAATTCATAATTTTATTTGCAAAAATTGAATGTTTGCAGCTTTCTATGTGTGCATGTGTGCTAAGTCACTTCAGTTGTGTTCAACTGTGTGCAACGTTATGGACTATAACCTGCCAACCTCCTCTTGTCTGGGGTTCTCCAGGCAAGAATACTGGAGTGGGCTGCCATGCCCTCCTCCATTCCCTCCTCCAGGGGGTCTTCTCAACTGAGGGATCAAACCCCAGTCTTTAGTGGCCCCTGCATTGGCAGGTGGGTTCTTCACCACTAGCACCAGCTGGGAACCCACAGCTTTCTATAATCACCTGTAAAACAAACTAAAGCAGTACATTTGGTGGAGAGAGATAAATATGTTTATGTGATGAATACTTTTTATTTCTCTAACATATAAAAAATCAGATTATATAGTTATTATTGGGACAGCTAGGGGCTCTGTGCATGTGAATGTGGGTGTTCATTAAATCACTTGGCCATGATAAACCTATGTAGTAGTTGGAAAACTTTTTTGTGCCAAAATTGAATGAAACTAGATAAGCATCCTCTCCCATTTTCAGCCCCCAAATAGGCAAAGATACTAGGACACCTAAACCAAATCCCATTGCATATAATAGTCAGAATATCATCCAGCCCAGGGATTCAAGTATACTGATAAGTATTTTAACTAGAGTGAGAAAGAGAATAAAAATTTAGGTTGGGAATATGAGAAATTTTAGAAGGGGAAAATGCACTTTTAGAGATGCTTCACGTCCCATGTTAGTAAAGGTTATGCTCAAAATCCTTCAAGCTAGGCTTCAGCAGTACTTAACATCAAGAACGTTCAGATGTACAAGCTGGGATTAGAAAAAGCAGAGGAACCAGAGATCAAGTTGCCAATATGTGCTGAATCATAGAGAAAGCAAAGGAATTAAAAAAAAAAAAATCTACTGTTTCATTGACTAGTTTAAAACCTTTGGCTGTGTGGATCATAACAGACTGTAGAAAACTTTTAAAGAGATGGAAATATCAGACTGTCTTACCTATCTCCTGAGAAATGTGTGTGCAGGTCTCCCTCCTCTTGCTCCTCTCCCTCTCTCTCCCATTCCTTCTGCTTCTTCTTCCCCTCCCCCCCCCCACCCTCACCCCTCCTTCGTCTGTCCATCCACCCATGTCCTCAGGAAGCCTCCAGTGAGATGCCCAGATGAGGAACGTCAGGCTGCCCAGGACGCAGCTCCCAGACAGCTCCGGGGCCGTCGAGAAGGGGAGGCCAGGCTTATCCGAATGTCCTTCCGCTGTGCAAAGCCTGTCTCCTCTGCCGTTTTTAGCAGCAGCTTAACTCTGCCCTGGGCCTCCTGCCGTCATCCCAGACTCTCCCTCCCCGCTGTCACTGGCGCCCCGCCGGCCGCTGACAGCCGGCCCGCTTCCCTGACATTGTGAGGCGTCTGCCTGGACCGAGGAGGACAGTGCTGCAGTTACCCTGGAAACCAGAGTGCCCGTGGGGACTCTAATGGGACTCCGACTGACCACTGGAAAAGCCCTGGACAAAATGTTACGAGTTCAGGGACAGTGGTCAGCCAGCTTGCTTCTCTGGCAAAAAATTACAAACCCTAGCTTGAAAGGGGATAGGGAGCCATGTAAGATCAAATACAAACTCGCCTTTAAGTAGGTTATCTTGCCAGTTACTTGGGGCTTTTGTTTGGTTATCCATGGGGCAGGGAATCAGGAGGAGTTTGGGGTTATACCTGCAGAAAGAGAGAGAAGAAAGGAAGAGGAAGATGTCTCATTCCTCTGGGTGGGGAAGATCCCCTGGAGAAGAGATAGGCTACCCACTCCAGTATTCTTGGGCTTCCCTGGTGGCTCAGAATGTAAAGAATCCGCCTGCAATTCGGGAGACTAGGGTTCGATCCCTGGGTTGGGAAGATCCCCTGGCAACCCAATCCCATATTCTCAGGTGTACTCTGAGAGGGAACTGAAGGCTCAGTTTTGATGAGAAATGTGTTGAATCCTCCTGCAGTCCCAACAGCATCACTTAGGGTCCACGGCATGGAGTCCGGGAGGGGTGCCATCTTCTCCTCATTTTGCCCCAGGTCATGGTGCAACTCAGGACCTCTGAAGGCTTGGCTACCCTGAAAGGGGGACTTTGGGACCAGACAACATGTGGCTAATGGGCCAGTTCACCCAGATCCTCTCCCTCTGAGTCTGCCATGCCAAGGACTGGCTAAGGAGCCTTTTGAGGTGCCAAAGAGAGGCCCCAAGGCAGAAGACTATGAATGAACTCTTTTCATTTTGAGAAATAGTCACAATTGTAGTTGAGTTTCCCTGATGGCTCAGAGATTAAAGCGTCCGCCTGCAGTGCGGGAGACCTGGGTTCGATCCCTGGGTTGGGAAGATCCCCTGGAGAAGGAAATGGCAACCCACTCCAGTATTCTTGTCTGGAGAATCCCATGGACTGAGGAGCCTGGTGGGCTACAGTCCACAGGGTCACAAAGAGTTGGACACAATTGTAGTTACTAGCTATAGCATCCCATTCAGGGATCTTGAACAATATGCAATTTTTCTTTATTGACTCAGGAATGGATATCATATACTGTTCACTGAGCATGCTTCCCCAGGATCCACCCTCCCTTCCTCCTACAAGGTGCAGCAGTGCCCGCTGGACTACATTTTCCAGCTCCCCCTGCAGCCAGCTATGCCCACATGACTGTGCTGTGCTTAGAGTGTCTGACTCATTGCGACCCCATGGACTATAACCTGCCAGGCTCCTCTGTCCATGGGGATTCTCCAGGCAAGAATTTTGGATTGGGTTGCCATGCTCTCCTCCAGGGGATCTTCCCAACCCAGGGATTGAACCCAGGTCTCCCACATTGCAGGCGGATTCTTTACCATCTGAGCCACCAGGGAAGCCCAAGAATACTGGAGTGGGTAGCCTATCTCTTCTTCAGGGGATCTTCTCCACCCAGGGATCAAACCGGTGTCTCCTGCATTGCAGGCAGATTCGTTACCAGCTGAGCCACCAGGGAAGCCCATGCCCATATGACTAAGTCCCAGCAAATGGGATGCTGTATAAATGAGGTGTACCACCTCCAGGGTCCTGTCCTTCAGGGAGGCTGCCTGCCCTCTGTACCTTTTATCTGGGCTGGAAAGTAGACTTAGGGATAGCGAAGCAAGTTCAGTGACGGGGAGACCACAGGAAGCAGCAAGGAGGGCTGACCTGGCTGACCTGGTGGATTAGAACTGCTGCACACCTTGGACTGCCCTGGATGGCTCGAATGTCAGAGTGAGCGGAAAATGAACCTTCTCTCTAAGTCTCTCCTGCTTTCATCTCTTAAAGCAGCTGAACCAATATACCCTAACTGCATCCATGAGTAACTGGCTTTTCACTATGCACACCTATCGGTGTCCAGAAAACATGAGAGTTAAACTTGAACCTCCTTTTTCCTTGAAATGTCACCTGTTTTTGCCTCTTAACCAGCACAATCCACCACTTTCCTCGAGAGGGCTTCTTATCTTAGGATGCTGGCCCAGAATCCTTTAAAAAATATTCAGATTCTCAAAGAGCCAATGGAAAGGTCAAATCAGCTGGTTCCACTCCAGAGAGGGACCCTTGATTTTAGGAGCTGTAGGGATCTCCATAGGCCCCACGACCTTATATGCCAAATTTTGATGGCAATTTTAATTTAAAATATTCTGGCCCAGGTCATATAAACATATCTGTTGTGTGTGTGGTGGTTTTCGTGGAGAAATGTGGTCACTGTCCCTAAGGCCCCTCAGCTGAATGTCAGCCCTTTCCGCTACTTTGCTTTCTCACACTGTATGGGTATGAATTCAGGACACCGAGCCAGTCACCCTGACCTGCTGTCCTCCCTGACTTGCTTTTTATATTCTGACTTGATTGGAACTGTACTTATCTATAGAGAAGTGTTTCTCTCTCTCTCTCTCTTTTTTTTTTTTTTTAGAAATTAAGCTCCTTTAGAGATTAAAGTTTGGCTCCCTCAGCTTTCTTGCAAACTCACAGTATTAAAACTGGGTCATGGAAAAATAGTTGCTCCATTTTCTAACCAGACGATAGATTCGGGCAGTACCAGCTTCCCCTCTACTGGGCCCTCCTTCCGGACAGCTCTCTCTGCGACCTCCCCTTCTCCCTCCCTGCCAAGGGCACTCATCCTTGTCACTTACCAGCTGAAGCTGCACTATCCCCTTTCCCTGTCATCTCTGATTGGTGCTAATGGCTTCCTGCTTCTCTTCCAAGTGCCTCCCTCCTCCTCCCAGGATGCATTCTGATCAAGGACAAGGACGCTTTATTGAGTCATGGTACTAAGGGTGAAATTTCCAGTCTGTCCTTAAGAGTTTAAAGCACTGAGACTGTCATGGATTATACTATTATTCAAAAATATTTGTGAGCCCTTCCCAAAGGAGAGGATACTCTGCTGTTCCCCTCCCAGCCACCAACAGCAGGCTTGACGACGTCACTTGTTCTCGACAACAAATGCAAACAAAAGTCGTGGGACTCGGGTCCTGTCCAAGCAAAAGCTTGAAGAGCCACAGTATGGTTTGCTGGGTGTGTTTTCCCTTCTTCCAACAAGCTGGACAATGGTCCAGAAAGAGGCTGCTTCCTCAGCCTAGATCCCAAAGAAGATGGCATGAAGCCAAATATAGTCTACCCATGGTGAACATGTAACTTATGCAAGAAATAAACTTTTGCAGCTGTAAGTCATTGTGGGTTGGGGACTGTTGTTCCTGCAGCAGGACTTAGCCTTTTCTGAGTGTTGCAGAGCACATGTGGAAATGTGTTCAGACTCTTCCCTCTACGAAGCTGTGGTCTTGCTTGGATTGGACATGCAAGGATCTTGCTGCATCAAGAGAGGATATTGTGGAGAGATTAGCCTACCTCTGCTTGAGGCTTTAGAAAGACTTTTTCTTCCCTCTTGTTCCAGTCTTGTTGTGATCTTGATGTCTTACATACCTTGTGTTCATTCCTGGTCCATCTCAAGATAGAACATAATCTCTCTTCCTGGGCCCCAGAAAGAGACCATTACACCAAAAGAACTGGTGAGCAATACTGATTTTACTGAAGATTTCACAGGGACGATAGAGGGGTTTTCATACACATCTTATGCCAACTGCCCACTCATGCTTTCTGTGTTACAGTGCACTCTGGGCCCAGAACACTGAGTTCATTTATTGGCTCTTCCACTTACTGTGTAACCTTGGGCAAGTTATCAATACTTAAATGCTATGAATTGTCTGCAAACTGTGGACAAAACATTTCTGTGTACTAGGGTTTGTGAGATGAAATTCATATTTTATGATCTGACGATAGAAATATAAATATGAACTCTTCTCTATCCTTCCCCCCACCCCCACCCCCCGGAATTGTGTGTCTGCCTCATGCATCAACCAGTCCTCCCCCGCTGGCAGGAATACCTGCTCAACCATAAAGAGCAACTTTCTCTTAGCATCAACAAGACAACTCCTCAAAGATAACATTCCTTCTTGATCTCGTAAGGGGTCATGACGGCACTTGGATCTGGATTGTGTCAACTGTCAGTTACACATCATTGAATGTACAATGCTCCGTATCAAAAACACTTAAATAACTGTTTTGACTTCTAACAGGCGCAACAGTTCTCAGCACTCCCTGGGATGCTCTTCCCAGGTTATAATCCTCAAATTTGGCTCCAGGAAAATTTTCCACTTCTTTCATAGATAGACTATTGCTTAATTTTCATCAACAGGTTATTATTGGTCTCTGACAAGTATGAAAGTTAGACTTGAACTGACCGCTTCCAGGCAATTCCCTGGTGGCCCAGTGGTCGGGGCTCTGCACATTCACTGCCACGGGCCCAGGTTCAATTGCTGGTCGGGGAACTAAGATCCCACAAGCCCCAGAACCAAAAAAGAAAGAAAGTAACAAAAAAACTGACTCTTCCTGTTGACAGCCTGTTCATCCTTTACCTCTCCTTTTTTTTTTTTTTTTCTGCTAGAATCTGGAATATCTATGGAAAATGAGACTGGGAAGGAGTATAACACCAGACTCAATAAGCGCACGACAGCATTAGTCATCATTAGCATTCTTTCTGGCACTTAGAAGTCCTCATCAGTGTGCTTGCTTTTGTGGGCTGCCCTGGTGGTTCAGTGGCCCAGGCTCTGTGCTCCCAATGCAGGGGCCAGGGCTCGATCCCCAGCCAGGGAACTGAGTCTTGCATGCTGCAACTACAGATCACACACGCTGCAGCTGAGACTCAGTGCAGCCAAATACAGAAATAGATAAAGCTTTAAAAGGAAATTTAATAAATGTATACTTGCCTTCTTAAGTCACTTATTCTCACCCTGTGTTTCCTTTGACCTTCCCCTGGAGCATGTCCAACCTCATGGTTCCAGTCTCCTCCATGCTAGACTGCAGCTTTCCCACCCTACTGGATTTCCATTGTGTGTTTGGGATCCTGGCCTTTGGGCCTGCTTGCTCTCAATCCCATTTCCCATTCTTTCTCTCTCTGTGTCAGCAGTTCCGTTTGGAATAAATTACCCGCAGAGAACAGCCTGGAACTTGCAGTGAAACTTTGTCCCCAGTAGAAAGAGACAGGCTTGAAGGATTGCATCCAACAGCCCCAGGGACCCAGGGTGGAGGCTGGACTTCCTCAGGGCTCCAGCCTCCCAAGCTGGGTCTCCTCACTTCCCCTGCCCTGTAGGCAGTCAGACAAGAAGCAGACACACTGGAAAGGAAGGGATGCTGGCCATTGTTCCCAGGATCTTTGAGCTTAGGCTAAAGTATATCCAGACCTATTGTGTTTGCATTTTCAGGATTTATCTCTGCTTGAAGAAAACATTTCTTAAAGGAAAGCCTTTAAGTGTTTATCTCTACTTGAAGGCATTCAAGGACAATGGAAATTTCTAGTTAACTCAGGCCACCCAAATGTGGCTATTCAGAGCCAGGCCTAGGTGGGGCAGATGACAATGAGGTGACCCGGAGAACACGCCCAGAAATGTCCATCTGATCCCACAGTCTGAAATGATCTTAGTGAAAGTAAAAGTGAAATCGCTCAGTCGTGTCTGACTCTTTGCGACCCCATGGACTGTAGCCTGCTGGGCTCCTCCATGGATGGGATTTTCCGGGCAGAGGTACTGGAGTGGGTTGCTGTTTCCTTCTCGTGCTTTTTATGGTAGCTGTGTCACCATCTTAGCTCATTTAGTCTTGCGTGCCATTAAGACCCTCAGATTTCTCTCATGGGTCCCTTAGGTTCTGATGAAACTCAGTCCTAAAGACTGGCTCAAAGGCCATGTGCCCAGAGGTGCAGATTATGGATGGGGGGGTGGGATATGGAGCGTGGTGGATACCTTTTTCAATCTGAGTTTTACTGTGTGAACAAGTTATATAATGAGGCTCACCTTCTTTATCTGTAAAATAATAATGCTGATGATCATCATCATTGCCATCCTCACCTCAGAGACTTTGGGTTCAACTAAATAAGTTATGTGAAGTGTTTGGCCCAGGGCCTGTGACATAGTCAGTTCCTGCTGCTGCTGCTGAGTTGTAACTGTTACTATTACTACAGGTACTCTGGCCCTCCAGGCCCCCCTTGCAGATCTTAAAAATGCTGAGACCTGATAGAAGCCGTGACACGCTTCAAGGACTAAAGTAGCCAGAGCTACAATCACAGAAAAAGCTGGGTCACTGCCCAGAAGGAGCTGAGATCATCATCCCCCCGACCTTGAGACTCAGCCGGTCGGCATATTCCCTGTAGCCTGGTTAGAACTAGCCCAGATAAAATGAAAAGTCCCTAAGCGAGCCCGCATGCGCAAAATTTAGCCAATTAATAGATGCCAAGAACCCTTTGCAACCAATCCGCCCTTGCCAACTCCCTGTCTTTGTTCTAAGTCTATAAATACTCCTGTAGTTCTGGGCTCCAGGCTCTCTACCTCACTCCACTGCATTGGATGTGACAGAGTGCCCTAACTCGAGTTAGCAATAAACTCCCTTCTTGCTTTTGCATTGCCGTGGTGGACTTGTTCTCTCAGTCTATTCGGAGATTTGGACTTGGAGCATAACAAAAAACATGACCTCTGACTCTCTGAACCTGTTTTTATTGGCATGTTGTGAGGAAATAGTGTCATGAAGCCAAGTATTCACTCTTGCTTGTCCACAGCATCTTGCTTAGTAACCAGTGCTGGTGACCAGGGCCTGGATCCCACTTAGTTTACATTCGTTGTCTTGCACAGCTGTGTGGGATTGTCATTCCCATCCCCATTTCATGGATGAAAAAGAAGCCCAGGGAGGTTGAGACGCTTTCTTTTTATTTATTTATTTCTTAATTGAAGGATAATTGCTTTACAGAATTTAGTTGATGTCACACAACCAGGTAAGAACAGACCGTCTTGGGTTGTTTAGTCACTAAGTCATGTCCAACTCTTGTGCAGCCCCAAGCACTGCAGCCCACCAGGCTCCTCTGTCCACGGGACTCTCCAGGCAAGAATACTGGAGTGAGTTGCTGTTTTCTTCTGCAGGGGAACTTCCTGTCCCAGGGACTGAACCTGCATCTCCTGCATTGGCAGGCAGATTCTTTACCACTGAGCCACCAGGGAAGCCCTGAACCAAAGTCTATCTAAGTTTAATTTTTTAACTACCACTTTTCTTTTTTTTAGTACTTTCTGTGCTCCAGGCACTATTTTAACTGTTTTGGAAGTATGACATTATTTTATCCTAACAATTCTATAAAGTGTAGTTACTGCATCCATTGTGTGGATGAGGAAACTGAGGCACATAGAGGTTGTCACTTGCTGGAAATTCTGAGTAGCAGAACTGGAATGCAGATCCAGGTAACCTGGTCCTGGCTTCCTCATGAAGCGATTTTTCTCATTCACCTCTTTGCCTCTCTCCAGGTTCAAGGGTTCTCAGCAGGCAAGCTGATTGCCTTCCTGGAACACACACAGCCCCCCTTTCTGCATCCCCGCAGCCCCTGAGAGCAGGAACCACTGCTCTGTATGGCCTCACCAGGATGACAGAGGAGAGCTTGGTCCTTCCACCCCTGGCCTTCTCCTTGGAAACCCATGGGCGTGGGAAGCACATTCGTAGAGCTGAAGGGAGCAGGTGGTTGGATGGGCTGCCATGGTGGACGGCTCACCTGCAAGTTTTCCAGGAGAACCAACTTGTCAGAGCTGTCCGAGGTTCTGGACCAGAGCCAGGTGGCCCATCTCTCTGCCCATCCCACCACAAGGAGGTTCATCCCTAGCAGGACTCGCTCGGACATCAGCTAACGGCATGCAAACAAATGAATAAGGATCTCAGAGAGATAACCTGCCCTGCCAAGCCAAAATTCAGCTCCTGGAGGCCTGGATCCTGTAGGCAGATACCTACCATCTCTGCCTGGAGAAGGTCCCCCCACGTCTGCTAGAGCTCACCAGCAGGGGAAGGGGGTGCTTACTCCATTTTTTTTTTTAACAATTTGAGTTATTAGGAAGTGTCTCATCCTGAGTTAAGGCTTCCCTGGTGGCTCAGATGGTAAGAATCTGCCTGCAATGCAGGAGACCTGGGTTTGATCCCTGGGCCGAGAAGATCCCCTGGAGAAAGGAATGGCTACTCACTCCAGTATTCTTGCTTGGAGAATCCCCATGGACAGGGGAGCCTGGTGGGCTGCAGTCCATGGGGTCACATAGAATCAAATATGACCGAGCAATTAACATTTTCATCCGGAGTCAGCTCTAAAAATTCCTCTCATTCTCCTATTGCATTTTCTGGAGTAACAGGGACAAGTCTGCTTCCTCCTCCGCATGACAACCCTTTCATATTTAAGAGCAGCTGTTCTTTTTTTAAAAAAATCTGCAATTCCCTGGGCTAAATATAGCCAGTTCCTCCATCCAGTATTTCTACAGGATGATTCTGAATTCCTCACTCATCAGAATGCCTTGACTGGAGTGCTCTCAAGATGGTCAGTGTGCGTGTGTGCATGCTAAGTCCCTGTGGTCATATTGGACTTTCTGCGACGCCATGGACTGTAGCCCGCCAGGCTCCTGTGTCCATGGGGATTCTCCAGGCAAGGATACTGGAGTAGGGAGCTGTACACTCCTCCAGGATCTTCCTGACCCAGGGATTGAACCTGTGTCTCTTAAGTCTTCTGCATTGGCAGGTGGGTTCCTAGAAAGCCTTTAAGATGGTCAACACCCCTTGAAATAAGGCCCTAGGAAGTGAACCCACTGTTAGAGCTGGAGCCAGCAGCAGGAGGCCTGGTGGTTAGACAGCCATGACTGTGCTCTGGTCTCTCAGCGTGTGGGCTGAGTTCATTCTCCTTGCCCTGTGGCCGACTTTGATCTGGACTTTGCACATAAGCTCCTGACAGTTATGTTTCCCTCACCTTCTAAACTTGGACAGGAGGACTTTGTTTTAACCTAAATGCAGGCTTTTGTATTAATTACTGCTTAACCTCATCCGAATCCCTGCAAATTCTAGTCAGTTCTTCATGCTGCCTTACCAATGGCATTCTGTTACACTTTTTATTTCATATCATCTTCAAAACTGAAAAAGAAAATCCTCTTACACATCTGTCCAAGGAAAAAAACTGAAAAGAAATTCTGCCAGAAGCAGGGAAAAAAAAAAGCTTGGGGTTATCCATTAAAGAGAATTCTCCAGAAGAGCAGCAGTTGAAGAGGCATGCTGTCACACTGATCATCAACAGATTTTAAGCAGATGGCTTGGAAAATAGTTAGAAAGACTGTGACGTGATTATCTTTGGTCAACCAGCTGGTTAACGGAATCTGATTTAAATGCATTGAGTAAGATTTCATCTTATCCACCACAAAAATATCATGATAGTCTGTCTAATGCCTAAGGGAAATCAAATCATGCAAAGAGAAGTCTCTTGAATTAAGAAGCAAAACAAAAAATAAATGAAACTGGGGGGCTTTCCTGGTGGTTCAGTGATTAAGACTCTGTGCTTCCACTCCAGGAGGCATGGATTCACGGAACTAAGACCCCACATGCCGCATGGCATGAAACAAAAATTAACAAAAAAATTTTTTAATGAAATTGGCTTTTTTTTAAAGAGTATGTGCTGATCCCTAGTGATCACTAAATTTTAAAATGTCCACAAATCAGTTTCATATTCAAATCCAATTGGATTCCAAAGGCCACATTCATTGATTTGGAGGTGGGGATGTGGTCCAACCCTGGCAAATCAGAATCAACTGCGAAAACTCTGCTGGAGCTATTTAGAACTATTTATTCCTCTTTCCAGGTGATGCTAGTGGTAAAGAACCAGCCTGCCAATACAGGAGATATAAGAGATGTGGGTTGGATCCCTGGGTCAGGAAGATCCCCTGGAGGAAGAAATGGCAACCCACTGCAGTATTCTTGCCTAGAGAATTCCAAGGACAGAGGGACCTGGTGGGCTACAGGCCATGGGATCGCAAAGAGTAGGACACAACTGAGCACACACACCTCCTTACCCTCAGCCATGACTGTAGACTCTGTCCCCTTTGAATTTGCACCACTGGCCTTAGTGGGACCACTAACTGGTAGGCATATACTTCTGTGGTCTTATTCCTCTTGAACTATCCTCCTGGTCAACTTGGCGGACTTAAACCTGCAATGCCTGAACATCATATGAAGAGAACCTACTTGAGAATACAGTCAACATGCAGGTAAGCTGGGAAATAGAACGGGCAGCTACTAACTCAAGCTCACTACTAACTGAGCTTTTAACATCCTGACCTAGGTGTCTGGAAACAGAACCTCACTTGGACTTTTCAGTTACAAAAGCCAATAATTCCTTCCTCCAGGCTAAGTCCCTAACTTTTTGACCTTTAAGTCTACTTCATTTTTTTTCAGGTCCCCCTACCACTCCAACCAATATGTGCATTTAAAGCTATAAATGCCTCCCTAAGTATGACTTAGGACTTCCCTGGTGGCTCAGATGGTTATGCGTCTGTCTACAATGCAAGAGACCTGGGTTTGATCCCTGGGCTGGGAAGACCCCTAGAGAAGGAAATGGCAATCTACTCCAGTACTATTGCTTGGAAAATCCCATTGACAGAAGAGCCTGGTAGGCTACAGTCCATGGGGTTGCAAAGAGTTGGACACAACTGAGCGACTTCACTTTTACTTTCAAGTATGCCTTTAGCTGCATTCCCACAAGCTTTAATATGTCACAACTTAATTAGCATTCAGCTAAAAATATTTTCTAATGTCCATTGTGGTGCAGAGGTTAAAGCGTCTGCTTGCAATGTGGGAGACCTGGGTTCGATCCCTGGGTCAGGAAGATCCCCTGGAGAAGGAAATGGCAACCCACTCCAGTATTCTTGCCTGGAGAATCCCACGGACAGAGGAGCTTGGTGGGCTAGAGTCCACGGGTCACAAAGAGTTGGACACGACTGAGCGACTTCACTTCATTGTGATTTCTTCCTGAACCTATGTGTTATTTAGAAGTGTGTTGCCTAATTTTCAAACACTCTTGACTTTTCTTTTAGTTATTATTTCCAGATCCTACTGAAAGGTTGCTGTTGAATCCCCAAAGATGCTGGGATTCTTGGCCCCTGGAAGAGAAGAATTCAATCCAGGGCCAGACACAAGGCTTGATCACTCAGAGCTTTTGTGTAATAAAGTTTTAGTAAAGTATAAATGAGATAGAGAAAGCTTCTGACATAAGGTATCAGAAGGGGGCAGAAAGAGTACCCCCCTTGCTAGTCTTCAGCTGGATGTTATATAGTCACCAGCAGTCTGTTAATGAAAGAAAGGAATGTCTTAAAACTCAGAATGGCACCAGGTCCCTCACCTATAAGATGTATTTTGGGATAATCTTGGCACCAAATGGTTCATCCTGGGCCATAAAATGATTAACTTGAATCTTGAAGAAGGGCAGATCACCACACAAATAGTTTCATTTACATAGATTAGGGGAACAATATCTGAGTATAACATACTGGTTTGTCAAGTAGGTGCTGAGCCAAGTGGCAGAACCAACATGAAGACAGAGTTTGGGGTAAATGCATAGTACATTAGCATAGCTTAAGATAAACATTTCCATAAGAAAAAGGCATTGGTTAACTTCAGGTGAAACCAGATGTCATTATGGCAACACAGTATTTTAAGAGAAACCTCTTTTTAAATTTGTATAGAGAAGGAAAAAATATCGCTAGTTTCCTCCTGCCGCTTAAGAGAGATAAAAATGTCTGACACTTGCAGGCTATTTCCTCTGTTTGGAGACCCCTGGCCTTCCTGCCTGTTACTCTCTCACTACCAGCCTGTAAATACAGCCTATTTCCTATAAGCTTTTCTTCAACAAGTATTTTGGGAACTCCACCTAAGTAGGGGTCTTTCTTACATGGGGTCATGAGTGAGCTATCCCCCTTCAAACGCCATCCCATTTCCTGGTGCAAATTTGCAATGCAGTATGCTATTTGCTGCTATGTCTCATAAAAGCAGGAGCATGGAACCATCTAGATGAAAGCTGTGCCTCGTTCAAGTAGTGGAGGGGGAAGAATGTCCTGCAGTAGACAGATTTTGTTTGTCTGCTCCGCGTCACTTCCTGGAAGGATCTATGCTTCCACTCTACCATACAGTTCTAGTGAGGTTGTCGATCACTGTAAGTTCCTCCCCCTACACCTTCCTCTGTAGCAGAGGACATGTGATGGCACGGCCAAGAGTCCTCCTTGGGAATTTTCTCTAGCAGTCTTAACAGCTACCCCTTACTGTTGACTTTAACTGCAAGGTTATGAACGTGGGGCTTCCAGGGGCCATGTTCACAGCCCCATGGGAAAGGCCTGCAGAAAGAATAAAGTCAAGTAGAGCTGACAACAGGAATGAAAGATAGAAAAGAACCCTGCTGATAGCATTTGAGCCCTGAGAACCTCCTTTATACTTTCCATTTTCATAAACTCACAAATTTCCTTTAACTTACTATAGTTCAACTAGTGGTTCTGTCACATAAAACCAAAAGAGCCTCATGTTGCTTATAGTGGGCTGAAGGGTAGTAGTGGTGCTAAGTCGCTAAGTTGTGTCTGACTCTTTACGACCCTGTGGACTGTAGCTCTCCAGGCTCCTCTGCCCATGGGATTTCCCAGGCGAGAATACTGGAGTGGGTTACCTTTTCCTGCTCCAGGGGATCTTCCCTCCACAGGGGTGGCATTTGCTCCCCCTGCACTGGCAGGTGGAATCTTTACCCTTGAGCCCCCTGGCAAGCCCCCTCCTCTACCATAGGAGAGTATGGCGTAGCACACAAAGCATGGAGCGAATGGCTGGGCCCACGGCGCACGGCCCACTCACTCAGTGCATAGAGGCCGTGTGTGTTGGTCTGTTTGGGCTGCTCTAACAAAACTACCAAAGGCTAAGCAGCTTAAATGAGAGAAACGTATTCCTCATGGTAGGTTAAGGTCAGGGTGTCAGCACAGTCAGGTCCTTAGTGAGGGCCCTCTTTGGCTTGGAGACAGCTGCCTTCTGCTGTGTGTTCACACGACAGAGAGAATATGAGAGCATTCTCTGACCTTTTCTTACAACAGCACTGATCCCATGATGAGAGTGCCACTTTTATGACCCAAAGGCCCCATTTCCTGGTGTCATCACATTGGGGTGTAGAGCTTCAACATATGACTTGGGGGTAGGGGATACACAAACATTCTGTCTACAGAACTATGGCATGTTGCTAGATATATTTGAAACCCAGCTTAGGATATTGTTCAGACACTGAAGCAATACACTCAAAGCCAGTATACCCAGTCCTACGGAAGTAAATCATAACTTGCCAGGAATGGTTTAGGAATAGGTAGAGGACCCAGTTTTGGCCAATGAGGTGAGAGGAGTAAGTCTGCTAGGGTTGTTTGGGAAAGATTTCCTGCCTGATCAAAGTAGGCACACAAAGAGGTATCCATTCACATGTTATGCTTTTGGATACCATGATAT
The DNA here is from genome assembly GCA_006408675.1 of Madoqua kirkii. Taxonomy (NCBI): domain Eukaryota; kingdom Metazoa; phylum Chordata; class Mammalia; order Artiodactyla; family Bovidae; genus Madoqua; species Madoqua kirkii. Next base: position 28,714 of record SJYC01137756.1, on the reverse strand, counting down.
AAAAATACAGTGCAGAGAGTGCTGGCAGCCATCTTGTGACCATGAGGCAAAAACCTAGAAAATCTTAGTGAGCAGGCACAGAGCCCTGATGTCCACAAACTGATGAATTTACCACCTGTGCACGTGCCAACCTCCAATGTCTTGATATGTAAGATAATAAAGTCCTGATTCTTGTTACTGAAAGCCTCCTTAAATGTTAGATGGTGACTGCAGCCATGAAATTAAAAGATGCTTACTTCTTGGAAGAAAAGTTATGACCAACCTAAATAGTATATTGAAAAGCAGAGACATTACTTTGCCAACAAAGGTCTGTCTAGTCAAGGCTATGGTTTTTCCAGTGGTCATGTATGTAAGTGAGAGTTGGACTGTGAAGAAGGCTGAGCACTGAAGAATTGATGCTTTTGAACTGTGGTGTTGGAGAAGACTCTTGAGAGTCCCTTGGACTGCAAGGAGATCCAACCAGTCCATTCTGAAGGAGATCAGTCATGGGTGTTCTTTGGAAGGAATGATGCTAAAGCTGAAACTCCAATATTTTGGCCACCTCATGGGAAGAGTTGACTCACTGGAAAAGACTCTGATGCTGGGAGGGATTGGGGGCAGGAGAAGAAGGGGACGACAGAGGACAAGATGGTTGAACGGCATTGCTGACTTGATGGACGTGAGTCTGAGTGAACTCCGGGAGTTGGTGATGGACAGGGAGGCCTGGCATGCTGTGATTCATGGGGTTGCAAAGAGTTGGACACGACTGAGCAACTGAACTGAACTGAAATGAACTTAAATGTTACCCAAGAATTTTACATCTTGCACAGCTGTTTTGCTAGTGATACACTATTTTTAGGCTTAACAGGCAAGAGCTTAAAGCAATTCCATAACAGCTATTACTATCTGCGACTCTCTCCTCGATGCCAAAAACCAAATAAAGTTTCATCCTCATGCTCTGTCTTCACCTGAAGCATTTTCCCATCACTTGAAGGAAAAAAAACAAACCCCTTTTCCACCAAAACCACTGACCTTATAAACCTCAACACATGGTGATCAGTGTCTCCAGTGGAAACATGTCACCCGTTAAAAGCTAAGCACAGCACGCCCTTCATTTGGAGACTGGATGAGCGGAGGTGCAACTTTGTAAAACCATGTGCTGAGTTAGACACAGTTAGGAGCTGTGCTCTCTGAATGCTGCATTTCATTTGGCAAAGAGCTTTGTCTTGTTTCTTTTCTGTCTTCCCTACATTGGTCCTCTTGAACCGAGGCCAGATTCTTCTCTCCTTTTCTCAGCAACAGGCAAGCCTCCCTGAAAGGGGCTCAAGAGTTCAGACTGCCGGCTGACTGATGGTGACTAATTTAAGGGAGGTTGAGGAGAAGCCTCAGTTCTTCCGTGCATAAATCCTCCCCACTCTGCCTGACAAAGGCACCACCGGGTCACGGCCTGCCTTCTAGGAAAGCCCAAGAGAATGCCTTCTGATAGAATAAGAATTAACCCTTAACTGCCAGGTTGAGTATTAAGAGGGTCTGGCTGCTGCAGGACCAAGTCTCATCTCCTCTGTCTCATCTTTCGCTCCTTCCATCCTCGCCCCTTCCTCACCTTCCCCACCCTGACAGTATTGCTTAGGCTACCACCGTGGCCTCCCTGCTGGTGCCCATCTTTCTGCTTTTGTCTTCTACAAGCAAAGAAATCCTTTAAAACTAGAAATTATCCCCAAATAATCCTGTCACCCTCCTGTTCAAAATGCCCCAGTGCTTCCTTCTTACTTGGAATCAATTTTAAAGTCCTCATCATGGTGCATGTGGCTCTGGTGGGCTCTCCTTCCAGCCCCCTTCCTTCACCTTGGTCCTCGCCCAGCCCCACATCAGTCCCCAGAGTCAGGGGGCCCAGCAGGACACACATCTGCCTTTCTGCGGCAGGGGCAGGGATATATCAGAGGGAGGCAATGCTGATTCCCAGGCTCAAACACACTCCATATGAATGGTAAGGTTTCGCTAGTGAAAGCTGAAACTGAGAAACTCTGGGAGACTAGGAAATCTGAATCAAGTACTGGGTTAAATTTACTGCCCACCCCCTGCCCTGCCATGACTATGCCCCATCCCAACAGACCCTGATGCTGGGACAAATTGAAGGCAGGAGGAGACGGGGACAACAGAGGATGAGATGATTGGATGGCGTCACCCACTCAGTGGCCATGAGTTTGAGCAAGCTCTGGGAGATGGTAAGGGACAGGAAAGCCTGACGTGCTACAGTCCACGCGGTCACAAAGAGTCAGACATGACTGAGCGATTGAACAGCAACAAATGTCCCAACAGATGTCAAATGCCCAATAGAGAAGACCCAGATCAAGGCCAAGACAAGAGCATTCTTCTATCCTGGGATACAGAATGAGTGTGATTGATGGAGGCGGCGTGTTTTGGAGAGAGGAAGATGAAAGAAAATCCACAAGTCCACTCAGCAGGACTCTGTGAAGTGAAATGTCACGCTTGACTCCTTGATGCTGCAGCTCTTGAAAGTCCAGAGCCCAGGATAAGCTCCTGTGCCACCAGCTGTCAGAGAGGCACCCCATCCCGGCCCTGCCCTCACTGAATCCTCATGCTCTCGTCGTCAGCCTCTGTGCTGAGGCATACATGTCTTTACCGTGATCCCTACTGACATAAAAAGAGGCCAACCCTAGCCCAGAAGGTGAGGTGGTCATGGCACCTACCTTTTGATTCCACAGCAACACTGAAATGACTTCTCTGAGTCAATTTGGCTGTAACATAAGTAACTACTACTGTGTCTCAGTCGCTAAGTCCTCTCCGACTCTGTGCGACCCCAAGGGCTGTAGCCCGCCAGGCTCCTCTGTCCGTGGGATTTTCCAGACAAGAATACTGGAGTGGGCGACATTTCCTACACCAGGGGATCTTCCCCACCTAGGGATGAAACCCATGTCTCTTGCATTGGCAGGTAGATTCTTTACCGCTGAATCACCCTCCTGATGGGTGGGGAAGATTCCCCGGCATAGGAAATGGCAACCCACTCCAGTATTCTTGCCTGGAAAATTCCGCAGACAGAGGAGCCTGGTGGGCTAAACTCCATAGGGTTGCAAGAGTCGGATACAACTTTGTGACTAAACTACCAAACTAATATTTCCCACGAGCAAAAGTACAACTAAATGTCAGCATCACTCTGGGCCCTTTTAATTCCAGAAGGTGTTTATTTTTCCCACAAGGCCAAACAATAACTTGTTTAAAATTTTGTTTTAATTATGTACACAGGAGGAAAAATAAGACGCTAGAGGTAATTTGAGGTTTCTGTAAGCAAGAGGGCTTTCTCCCATCTGAAAGGTGGATTGTATTCCTGGCTGGATGTATTCTGTTCTCTGAGGGTGAAATGAGAACCCTGGGAGATGATTGTCCTTTGGGGGTTAAACCAGGATTCAGCTGGGTCCGCTGGATCAGGCAGGCTGCCCGTGCATTCACAGATGATCTGGGCGCAGCCTCGCCCCTTGGATAGGAAGTGTCGTGTGCCCTAACTCGCTGTTGTTTCCAATGCCTGTATATGTTAGGCTGGACGCCGGGTAACCTCTTGACTCTGCGCAAGTAAGACATGTTTTGGCTGTGTCACACACACCTTTATGTCTTCAATAGTTTCTGACTGTATTCCGGGATGTTTGACTCTTTCACTTGCACATAAATAAGGGTATTGAAAAAAAGATTTTGAAATATCATATGTGATTTAGTCACTTTCCCTTTGCTCAGTCACTTAGTCATGTCCAGCTGTTTGCAGCCCATGGACTGTAGCCTGCCAGGCTCCAGAGGCCATGGGATTCTCCAGGTAGGAATAGTGGAGGGAGTTGCCATTTCCTCTGCTAGGGGATCTTCCTGACCTAGGAACTGAACCTGCATCTCCTGTGTCTCCTGCACTGGCATGCAGATTCTTTACCACTGAGCCACCTGTGAAGTCCCATTTTCCCCTTTATGTTTTTCTACATCAGTTTTTATTGGAATATAGTTTTGTTATATGTTTAGTTATGTTTACAGTGTTATGTTAGTTTCTACTATGCAGCAACGTGAATCAGCTATATGTACACGTCTTCTGTTTTTTTGGATTTCCTTCCCAGTCAGGTCACCACAGTGTATTAAGTAGAGTTCCCTGTGCAATATAGTATGTTCTCATTATCTATTTTATACATAGTATCAATAGTGTATATGTGTTTTATGTTTTAACATTATGTTACACTCATCATATCCTAGAGGATCCCCTTAGATATTTTCCCATTATCTTTGGCGATTCTTTTCAGATTTTTAAAAATATCATCAGTGGAATTTGTTATTTTATCATTTGAAATGTTCCCCAGATCTGCAGTATATTAAACAGATAAAAGTGCAGCTTAAGCTAAGCTTTACGCAAGCCCCTGAGGAGAGGCTGGGGCCTTGACCGTTTTGAGCCTTGCCGAGACTCGAGACTCAGCTGGGAAAAGCTGGGACACACGAGGACATGGGGCCCCTGAGTCAGCCTGATGGCTCCCACGTTGGCAAAGAGGAAGCAGGCGGGGAGGGTGAGAGAAAGGCCAACGCATCTCCTGCCACAGAGCCCCCTCCCCACCCTGCGCTGAGGGATCCAGGCACCCAACACCCCGAAGAGCCTTCCTGTAGCTGCAGCCCCGCTTGCTGGGCCTGGTCACCCTGTGGCGAGGTGGAGAGACCCAGACCCCAGGCACATCTGGTTCTGATGACTGAATGCCCATCCATGCGGGAGTGGGTTGAGTTTCTCAGAACAGCTGCGCCCCCCTTCCCACCTCCTCCCCTCCCCTCCCCCATGTTCTCCACAGGAAATGTGCTCTCAATAATGTTCACCATCAAATGAAAACACAACCATCTCAGTAATGTTCACTGTCAAATGAAAACACAACCATCCCCTTGTTCAGTTGCAGTGAAGCTGTGATTCTGTTAAAACACACCATTTCCTTCTCCTTACCCCCACCCCGCCCACCTTTGCCAGAGCCAACTATCATTTTGGAACCCATCACTGTCTGTAAGAAAGACAAGCTGTGTCACTAGTTAAGGGTGTGGCCACATGTTCATGGGAGGTCTTCTGCACCTGGGATAAACTCTGTGTGTCTGAGTCCTGTTGGCTGCAAAGCTGGGAACAGAGATGAGCTCAAACACTCTAGAATTTCTGGAACTTCCCTGGAGATGAAGTGATTAGGATTCTGCTTCCACTGCAGGGGGCATGAGTGGGATGCCTGGTTGAGGAACTAACATCTGTATGCCTTATGCAGCCCAGCTGGAAAAAAAAAAATTCTAAAATTTCTGATAACATAGCACAAGCTTTGGGCTGCAAATTCCATTCTCCTTAAGGCATTTGATGTTAAGATTGTCCGATAACGTGCTGACCTGCAAGGAGCAGCAGGACTAAGGAACTGAGACTGGTCCTTGTCTAAACCCCTGCATGTCAGGTATGATGGTTCCCCCTTGTGTCCACTTGGCTGGGGTGTACACCTGTTGATTTAATCACACTCTAGTTCTGGTGTTGCTGTGAAGGCGTTTTGTGATGTGGTCACAGGAAGGTGACCCTCCATGATGTGGGTGGGCCACATCTAATCAGTAGGTCTTAAGAGCAAAAACTGAATTTCCCAACGAAGAAGAAAATCTGCCTCAAGACTGTAACACAGCAATGCTGCCTGAGCTTCCAGCCTAGTGGTCTTCCCTACAGTTTTCAGACTTGCTGACCCTCACAGTTCTGAGCCAGTTCTTTAAATCTCTTTAAAGAAGAGATTTAAGTGCCCCAGATCCATCACCCAAGAAACAGACACAATGGGAGCCCAGATCTCCCTGGACACATACTTCATTCCTGCTCTTTCCAACAAGACACACACTTCAACTTTCTCTGCTACAACCTAAAAAATTATTTAAAAATGAACTTCTCTTTCTGAAAGAATTTAGGGATTAGCCAAGCAGTATTTTCCATTGTGGCCCTAGAAATGAACAGCCCTACACCTAATGTTGCAACTCAATACTTTCACATACACACAGACACAATCAGCAAGGAACAAAACAAAAAATTCTCAAAATGTTATTTTCCAGATGTCATCCCATTCAAACATTTTTATTCTATGTCACTAGAAAAAGTCATATCTGAAGAGGGAACCCTCCTACACTTTTAGTGGGAATGTTAATTGGTACAAATACTATGGAGAACAGTATGGCAGTTCCTTAAAAAAAACTAAAAATAAAACTACTCTGTAACCCAGAAATCCCACTGCTGGGTATATGTCTGGAGAAAAAACATAATTCAAAAAGATACATTAATGTAGTATTCATTGCAGTACTGTTTACAACAGCCAGGACACGAAGGCAACCGAAACGCCCATGAACAAAGGGATGGATAAAGATGTGAGATATATATACGTATATGATATCATTCACAGGTGGAATTTAATTTTTTAACAAACATGATATGCTGGGGTCCAGCCCCGGTGGATCCACGGTGATTTGAAGGTGGGGATGGAATTCGTGTCCTAGGAAAAAACTTATTTAATTACAGATATAGAGAAAGATTAGAAACGGATAGTGTAGTAGGAAATTTAATGGAGAAAAAGAGGCTGAATAACTTGGTTTACATGGAATACCAATTACCACCTATGTAGGCCACAGGCATCTTCCCATTTTCCCAAAGGAGAGTAGACACTGAGGTCCCCCCTGTCCAACCTTAGAAGCCCAGGCATAATTAGCAGTCTTGGTGAGTACCCACATTAATTCAGCCAGAAAAACAGGGAGCAAGAAAGAGACATGGGGGAATCAGTCTTTCCAGAAACTGATCCCATTTCTTTATTTTTTAGGTTTGCTTATATACCTTTTGTTACACATAGGGATGAATACAGAGTCACACGGAGGTCAGCAGTCCTGACCTTTATCAAAATCAGGTGCTTTACATTTAAAAAAAAAGGTCTTAGGGGTTTTACATCATCTTCTGGCCATGAGGCCTGCTGACATTTAAGACCCTTTCTTTCTGATAACCAAAAACTTATTTTTTCCAAGGGTGTTTTGTCTTAAACCAGGCACCACTCTCCAAATAAAGTTGCATTCCTATAGGATGAGGGTGTAGTGAATTACAATCAAGAAAGGAATTTATTTAATCCAAGGTTAACATGATCAATCTTAAAGGCTAATACTTATTTCTCTTATATGCTAGTTATATTTATTATAAAGGCAGGGAATATGGAGATTTAGCAGCAAACATCAGCTTCAACAAATGAAAATCCTTTCATCTATGTTCCCCTTAAGATTTATTTAGTCTTAAGATAATGATAAAGTCACATTTTTACATAGCAAGGGCACAGTGATTTATAACAAAGTACAGTGATCTATTACAAAAGAGAAAATTCATTAACTCAAAAGTCTAGTATTGCTAACCTTAAAAACTACTATATTTCCTTTCCTTTATTTCAAAAAGATTGATTAATATATTCCCAGGTGCCTAAGGATATGGAGGCCTGGTGGCAATCATTGACTCAACAATGAGAAAAGCCCTATGCTAATTAAGACTCTAAAAATACTCCAAAACTCTCTGTGCTGTTTATGGTTGAGAGGTAGTAAACAATCATGTTCTAGTATGGATAATCCTGTCACACAAGCTAGTTTGCCAGCAGAGAGGTTTGACCTGAGACACCCTTGTCCCACCCAGGGCAGATAATTAGCAGCAATCATTGGCACAACAAATGAAAAACCCTTCACCAATATAATTCCTAACCAACCCACTATACCAATAATTTCTAACTTCCCGAAAGAATTTGCCTTTAGTAAGTCTAAAACATCTCATACCTCTCCTGGTCGGGAGGCTGTAAACAATCACATGTGGCTGGAAGAACCTGTACAGGCAGGCTAGATAAACTTCAGAGGAGTCTGTAAGTTGAAACACTTATCATGCCCAGGAATTTTTATTGACTTGGAGCTACACGTTTACTCCTTCTCCAAGAGAACCGGTGGGGAACAGCCCCCTATAAAGTCAGAGGTGTAGGTGAGAGCATGAAACAGTAAAGTAGATAGACTCTGGTTTTGGGGGTAGATGCTCAGGAACAGGGGGTTTCCTGAGGCTTGATGATGCCTTTGCATATGCCAAGCCTCCTTCCTCATGGCCTTTGCCATGGGCGGAGTTCCTCACGCTGGCTCCCGGCAATGATACAAACGAAATTATCCACAAAACAGAAACAAACTTACACAGAACAAACTTATGGTTACCAAAGGGGAAATGTGGAGGGGAGGGGTAAAGCAGGGGCTTGTGGTGAACACACACACTACCATATATAAGGTAGGTTGTCAACAAGGCCCTACTGTATAGCAGCACAGAGACAGAGAACTCTACACAATATTCTGTGGTGACCAAATGGGAAAAGAATCTTAAAAAAGAACGAATATATGTATATGTATGCCTGAATCTCTTTGCTGTACACCTGAAATTAACACAACATTGTAAGTCAGCTCTACTCCAATAAAACAAAATAGAGTCGTATCCATTCAATTGCTGGTGTGAACCAAAATTGTCCTTTGTGGTGGATGTGTTGGGTGTCTGTAACAACTGGAGTCATCCTTGAGTCTCCTCTGAGTGCAGTCTCAGTTCAGTTCAGTTCAGTTGCTCAGTCATGTCCGACTCTTTGCGACTCCATGGACTGCAGCATGCCAGGCCTCCCTGTTCATCACCAACTCCTAGAGTTTATACTCAAACTCATGTCCATTGAGTTGGTGATGCCATCCAACCATCACATCCTCTGTCATCCCCTTCTCCTTTTGCCTTCAATCTTTCCCAGCATCAGGGTCTTTTCCAATGAGTCAGCTCTTTGCATCAGGTGGCCAAAGTATTGGATCCATCCTTCCAATCCATCCTTCCAATGAATTTTCAGGACTGATTTCCTTTAGGATGGACTGGTTGGATTTCTTTGCAGTCCAAGGGACTCTCAAGAGTCTTCTCCAGCACCATAGTTCAAAAGCATCAATTCTTCGGCACTCAGCTTTCTTTACAGTCCAACTCTCACATCCATATATGACTACTGGAAAAACCATAGCTTTGTCTACATGGACCTTTATCAGCAAAGTGATGTCTCTGCTTTTTAATATGCTATTTAGGTTGGTTATAACTTTCCTTCCAAGGAGCAAGCCTCTTTTAATTTCATAGCTGCAATCACCATCTGCAGTGATTTTGGAGCCTGAAAAAATAAAATCTCTCACTGTTTCCCCATCTATTTGCCATGAAGTGATCGGAGTGGATGCCATGATCTTAGTTTTCTGGATGTTGAGTTTTAAGCCAACTTTTTCACTCTCCTCTTTCAATTTCATCGAGAGGCTCTTTAGTTCTTCTTCACTTTCTGCCATAAGGCTGTTGTCATCTGCATATCTGAGGTTATTGATATTTTTCCCAGCAATCTTGATTCCAGCTTGTGCTTCATCCAGCCCAGTGCAGTCTCGGCTGTGGGGAAAGGTTCTGTGTGAGCCCAGGCTCACCTTACTCTGCCATCTCACTCCAAACTCACTGTCCACAGCTTCTCACTTTGAACTCCTGTGGGCTTGTGGTGGTCACCTTGTCCCTGACAAAGGTCCAGACAGAAAGGTGGGAGGAGGACACACCCTCCTCTAAGTGGCTTCTGAGATTGCCTCCTAAATCAAAACGACCTGCCAAAAGTCCAAAATCCAGATGCAACTTCCAAGAAACTCTAAACCAAGACCCACTTCTCTCACTGCAGGGACATTCTTCATATCCAGATGTCACTTGGGATTTGCTGGTGTCTCCAGAGATGATGGATTTCTGGTTGTTTTAACAAAGTCTTCTAACTGTTGAACAAGATGAATGAACAGAAGTGAACCAGGGCAGGGGGGCAGTGGTATCCAGGGCTTAACACAGGTCAAGGACAGTGCTCGTGGATTCTTTCACTCTCTTTGTTAAAAAGCAGTTTCTTTCTTTCCTTTTTTTTTTTTTTAAGTTAAAATCAAGCAAATTAACTTTTATTCCAGTTTTTGGGGGTATATTTATATACTATATCATTCACCCATTTAAAGAGTACAACTCAGTGATTTTCCATATAGTCACAGAGTTGTGCAACCATCACCCCAAAAGATTTTAGAACATTTCCATCACCTCCCCTCAAAAAACCTGTAGCCATTATTCCCATTTCCCTTCGACCACCCAGCCCTAGGCAACCACTGGTCTGCTTTTTGTCTGAGTGGATTTGCCTGTCCCAGGCATGCCATATAAATGAAATCAGGCAGCACGTGAGCTTCTGTGACTGGCTTCTCTCACTAGCGTCAGGCTTCCAAGGTTCATGCTTGTTGTAGCAGGTGTCAGAGCTTTGTTTCTTTTGATTACTGAATAATACTTTTTGTGCCCATCTTGTTTATCCATTTCTCACTCAATGGACATTTTGGTTGTTTCAAAAAGTACTTACTCATGTTGAGCTGAAATTCTGTTGAGCTAATTCTGCCTTAGAACCCTATCTTTGACCTTCTAGGTGAACCCATGATGAACATTCTCCTTCTGCAGTGAGAGCCCCTTTAGTGTGGAGTTTCTTCCCCACACTAACCATCCACAGTTGTTGACATGGTGGATGGTCTAGACTGTGCTCTTCTCCCCACATTGATCACAGTCCTTTGATTAATTCTGATTTTCCACCACCCTACTAAATGTGAGATTGTTAGAGTAGAATCACAGTAAGTACTTACCCTCCTAACTACTCATTTATAGTATTATAGTTAATGATAAGATGACAAGTTGAATGGAATCATCCTAACAGTCTCTGTCCAAAAGAAGACACATCTAATTTATTATTATTATTAGCATGCTCTGAGAAAACTGAGTCAGGGCCTGGGTACCACAGCGACATTCTTCTGGGTGAGCAGCAGAGCCCAGCTGCAATAATAATGCCGTTTGCTCTGGAAGCCCTTGTGAGGTGGCTCCATACAGCTCTTGTCTCAGCTGTGTGAATGTGACCATATACTTTCAGCTAAGGAAGGCATTTGACAGGAATCGGCCTTCTACATGCTGCTCAGCTGTGTCTGATTCTTTGCAACCCCAGGGACTGCAGCCAGGCCTCTCTGTCCATGGGATTTGCCAAGCAAGAACACTGGAGTGGGTTGCCATTTCCTTCTACAGGGGATCTGCCCAGTCCAGCGATGAAGTCCACATTTGCTTTGCAGGCGGATTCTTTACCATTGAGCCATTGAGGAAGCCCCACAGCTGAATGAAAGGGATGGAGGGGAGAGGTGGGCAGGGGTGGAGAGGGCTCCATGTCTCCCTTGTACTCCTCCTCTGCACTTACCATTCTAGCTGCAATATCTTTGCTTCTTGAGTTTGTCTTCCCAAATCAAAAGACAACTCTCATCTTCAGCATGTCCCTTGTATCTCACACAGGGCCTGTTGTAGCCCCTGTGAACCAAGTTGCATGCTGGGTAAATACTTTTATAGAATAATAGATATATAAATGGAAGATGGGTGGCTGATAAAGGGATGATGGATGGACAATGGATGGATTGATGTGAAAGTGCACAACTCAGACTGGGACTTGAACCCACTGTCTTTTCATTGAGATCACACACCTGGTCTTAGGACTGAATTCAGATTCAGAAACTCAGATTCTTTATGTCTCATCGCAGTGAGTGACAAAGTGATAGGTAAGAAGTGGATTTATGTGGGGAGATGCACATTCCAGACACAGAATGCAGTCCACCTCCAAAGATGAGACTGGCTGTAGGAGAGGCACACTCCATGGAAATCGTGTGGGCCATCTCAGAAGGCAAGAGATCCCAAAATATGGGGGGGTGGGGGTGGTTACTTTATATGGATAGGATAATTTCATAGGCTAATTATTCTTCATAGGCTAGGATTATTCAAAATATTGGGGGGGAGGGGTGGAGATTTCCAGGAATTGGGCCACTGCCCACTTTTGGCCTTTTATGGTCAGCCTAGTAACTGTCATGGCACCTGTGAGTGTGTCATTTAGCATGCTGATGCATTACAATGAGCACAGAGTGAAGCTCAAGGTCTACTGGAAGTTAAACCTTCCACCATCTCAGACCTACGTGTTCTAGCCAGTTTATGTCATATCCTCAATGGCTATAGAAAGAAAGAAAGCAAATGAAGTCACTCAGTCATGTCCAACTCTTTGCGACCCCATGGCAGTTTCCAGGCAAGAGTACAGGAGTGGGTTGCCATTTCCTTCTCCAGAGGATCTTCCCAACTCAAGGATTGAACCCAAGTCTCCGCACTGCAGGCAGATGCTTTATCATCTGAGCCACCAAGGAAGCCCCTCAATGGCTCTAGGATTCTTTTAAAGGTTGATTTTAAACCTCATTGATTCCTCTTGTTTCAAGTAGATGACAGATGATGGATAGTTGGAGGATGGATGGATGGACAGACAGACAAAGGGAGGAAGGAAGAGAAGGAGTGGAAAAAACACACAACCACAAACAGAATCATTACTTCAGAGACTGGTCAAAAACTTGCGCTGAGAAGAAACTCGTCTGGTTCTGAGTGTGGCCAGCTGCTGGAGGCTCAGCCTACCTCTTCCAGTTGGTCAAAGAATGTGCCTTTCCCATACACCTGTATCAGTGTCAGACCTCCCAGGAGCCTGGAGAAAACTGGGCTGCTTACCTTAATAACCCAGACAATGTGCATGATAGGCTCTGCACTGTAGCTCCTAATCTGAATGTGAGCTGTGTGGGGGCAGTGACACTGTTGTTCCCTTAGTACATTTGGGGACAGGAAGCTGGTAGGCATTGTCTCTGCCCAAACTGATAGATGCACCCTTCACCTCAGGGCTCAAAGGCAGAAAACTGAGGACTAAGGAACATCAGATGATTATGCGGCTTAAAAACACTGGGATCCCCTTTCCCAATGACTTCTTTGTACAGATGAGGAAACTGAGGACAAGAGAGGAACAGTGTCTTCTCCAGCGTCACACAAGTAGTTAATAATTGGTCCAGAAATTGGGCCTAAGCTACACATAATTCCTGCTTTCCTCCCCACCAGGATTCCTCTCTAACATCCTTCCTTGATCAGTTGATAAAGAACAGCACTCATCTTGAACACAGTGCCATTCACTGTTGAAATGACAGCTTCCTAGCAATCCCAGCAGAGCAGAGATGAGGGCTACTAATTCTCTTCTGTTCCTTTTTCTCTCTCTCTCTCTCTCTCTCTCTCTCTTTTGAGCTTGTTGACTCCACGCTAGGGTGTCTGGGCTCCTTTCAAATTCTTTTCTCCAAGAACGTTCTCTAGCTCCTGATTTGGCCCAATGGCAACGAGGCTGAGATGTGCTAATGACATTGGGAGCCTTGGAGAGACTTTGAGAAGTGAGTGGCGCCTCTGATGACACAATGACACACCCCTCATCATGGGACTTGGTGGGCTTAAAAAAGCTCTTTCAAATCACTCTGATTATTTCCCCTGGTGGAGATGTGGCCCAAAATATCCAGCAGACCATTCCCAGTGTCCTTTTCAAAGCTTCGATGCTGCTAGGATAGTGATCTTCTTGGGAAATGCACCTGCTATTACATAACAAAGGTTGGCACTTTCCTGTTTTAGCAGATAAAACAGCTACTGTGCATTGGGGTAGGGAGTAAGAATTCATCGAAACTGTACCCCATACTCGGCCCTGACACTAACACTTTTTGCTCCAAGAATTCTTTAAACTAGAGAGGCAACTCATTTTGGCCTCTGGTGAAAAGCAAGAATATCGGTTTGGGAATCCAAAGACTTGATTCTTCTGATATTGGGTGAGTCATCTAACCTGTCTGAGGTCTGGTTTTTCCTCTATGGTGCAACAATAATAGTAATAACAGGTAAGTCACAGGCTGATGTTACAGTACCAAAAGAATCATTGAAATAAAAATTACTGCTAAAGAACAAATTATTCAATGATATTTGTGAAAGCACAGTAGACTTAATTCAAGGCGGTGGATGCCCATAGGTGTAGGACCACAGCACTGGGGAGAAACTGGACTCATCTCTGAATAACTACCTGAGTTAATGGGATTTCAGAGCCAAGGAGCAGGGACTGGGAAGTCAGTGAATAGAAAATGACTGAGAGAAAACATGAAGAACAAGAGGGGATTCTTGCTAAATCAACCAAGCGGGATTCTTGCTGAAGGCAGGTGAGGGTGACCAGACGTTACCCGGGGGATCACGGAGGATGAGCACCAAATAACAAAGGTCAGAGATTCTGGTTAAACTGACTTAGTGGGATTCTTGCTAAAACTGGACAAAGCAGAGACAAACACGAGCATTCAAAAGTCAAGGCCTAGTTGAAGAGTTCAAAAGAAGATGAGTAGGGAAAGTCTTTGTTCATATGAGAAACAGGGCAAGGCATAACTATTAAAAGAATGACACAGCCGTTAAGAACAGAGTAGGACAAAAACTGGTTAGAACCGATTAGGCTCAAGATAGTGGAAGATTTGACTTGTGACCTTGAGCTGGGGCTTCCCAGGTGGTGCAGCGGTGAGGAATTTGCCTGCCAGTGCAGGGGAGCCAAGAGGTGCAGGTTCACTTCCTGGGCAGGGAAGATCCCTTGGAGTAAGAAATGATGACCTACTTCAGGAATCTTGCCTAGAAAACACTATGGACAGAGGAGCTTGGCAGGCTACAGTCTATGGGGTCACCAAGAGTCGGACACAATTCAGCTGCTGAGCATACACACACAGACTTTGAGCTTGATTATACACTAATTGTAATATATTAGCATATGCTAAATCACACACCCACTGACCAGCACTACACCAGTTCCAAGGCCACCATCAAAGATCAAAAAGTGGAAAGTGGGCCCAATTTCTGGAAATCTCCACCCCTTCCTCCAAAACAGTTGGAATAATCCTCCTGCTTTTTATCTGGAAATTATCAAGCCCATAGAAACTAACCACTTCATGTTTTAAGGCCATTCTCACCTCCTCAAGATGGACTGCCTTCTCCCTGTGAAATGGGTACCTCTGTCAATTGAACCTGCTTTCACTTTACTATGGCTCCCTCTTGAATTCTTTCCTGCATGAAGCCAAGGACATTTCTTGGCAGCCCATCCCAGTCACTAGCTGGAGACATGGGACATGACCATCCTCTCATGCCCTGTTCTCCTGCAACACCAGTGTGTGTGTGTGTATTAATTATTCAGTTGTGTCCAACTCTTTGCAGTGCAATGGACTGTAGCCTGCCAGGCTTGTCTGTCCATGGGATTTCCTAGGCAAGAGTACTGGAGTGGGCTGTCATTTCCTTCTCCAGGGGATCTTCTCTACCCAGGGTTCGAACCTAGATCTCCTGCATTGCAGGCAGATTCTTTACCGTTTGAGCCCCTAGGGAAGCTTGAGATCTGGGACACGACCATCTGTCATGCCCCATTCTCCTGCAACACATACAAATATCAAAAGTCTTCCTACTTGGTTGTTTGGTTGCTGATAGTAAAAGTTGAGTAAATGGAGAAAAAGTACCCACATCCTTAGAAACCAGCCCAGCAACTGACTTCCCAGCCAATCTTACCTTGTCTAGGTGTGATGGTATATAGTGCAGAACACTGCTTCCTCGCGACACAGATGCCATGAAAAGTCATCTCTGAATGTATTTTATTTTATACTTTCTGATTTTGCACATAAGGAAACAATGGAGCAGAGGCTAATGGTTCAAAATTGCACAGTAAATCAGCCGGGAAACATCTGCGGATCTGTTGGCTTCCCACGTGCTTCCCCACCTGAACCACAGGAACTCAGGATGCCATGTGACCTCTTCCTGGGGACCCCAGCTGGGGTCTCCTATTTCTCTCCTGGGCTCAGGATTTCAGATCATTTTTGACAGGCACTTCGGGGTCCTTTGGACTACGCATGCTTAGTCGCTTCAGTAGTGTCCGAATCTTTGTGACCCCCATGGACCACGGCCTGCCAGGCTCCTCTGTCCATGGGATTCTCCAGGCAAGAATACTGGAGTGGGTTGCCATTTCCTTGGACTATGGGTATGTTTAAAAATGGGCTTCTCTGGTGGCTTAGACAGTAAAGAATCCACCTGCAATGCAGGAGACATGGGTTTGATCCCTGGGTTGGGAAGATCCCCTGGAGGAGGGCATGGCAACCCATTCCAGTATTCTTGCCTGGAGAATTCCATGGACAGAGGAACCTGGTGTGCTACAGTCCCTGGGGTTGCAGTCAGACACAACTGAGCAACTAAGCACAGCACAGCACACGTTTAAAAATATGCTTCTTTAAAAACAAAACAAGCTCTTGAAGGGGGGAGGTGGTGTGGTAAGGAGGCTCAAGATGGAGGGGATAAATGTATACTTACAGCTGATTCTCGTTGTTGTATAGCAGAAACCAGTACAACATTGTAAAGCAATTATCCTCTAATCAAAAATGTAAGAAGTAAATAAAATTTAAAAAGCAAGTTCTTAAACCCACTCTTGTCAAGGAGGCAAAAAGACAGACTCGATTTAACATATCAAAGGAAACCGAATTTCCCCTCTCACCTTGCGGGCCACTTCCAGTAGGCCAGAGTCCAGACACAACGGTTTTGCTGGGAGGCAAGTAGAACAATGCAGTGTTACCCTGAGAGTCTGTTTCTCACCACCTGCTTTCTCAGGACACTTTTCAGTTAAAACAGACAAATAGGGTTGAAGAATTTGCACTAAAGAGAAAAAAAGTGAGAAGCAAGAACTCAGTAAGATGAAAATTAGATTTCAGAGAAGAAATGAGCAGACTTGAGCAAGCTGGCAGCTCTCACAGCTGGTTAATCATCAGTGGGCACAGCCTTGAGGGTGTTGAACCCTGAGTGGCCCCTCGGTGGGCATTGAATGGCATCGTGCTGGTTGAAGGGAAATCTATCGCAGTCACCTTCCCCTGCTCAGCCTCCAAGGCCCCACTCTGGGCTGCAATTGAACTTTTCAACTTGGAAGACAAACATCAGGGATCCAAAGGGATTGATTCAGAGGCTCCGTGGAGAGGGCTAAGAGGTTGTCCTGGCAGGAGGCAGGAGAGGCCACAGGCTAAAGGAAAGGGCAGTCAGAGCAGGGAAGTCTGCACAGATTTCGCAGCTCCCAAGATTTCACTGCCCCAAGCTTGGGGCAGAGTCTCAGCAGTGTTTGGGGAAAAGGGAGAGAGAGAAAACAGGATGGGGGCTTTAAGGAGAGAAGGAAGCTGGAGGTGATGAGAAAGATGGGTCCAGACAAGCAAGGGGGAGTGCAAGATGAGAAGGGAATCATCTGAGGTGCCCAGGTGAAAGGGAAGCTTCTCTCAAGACTTATCAAACCAAAACCACACAACCTTGCCTCAGTTCTTATTTTCTAAAATTAACGGCAGACTTTCAGAAGTAGCCTAGATTCTGAATACAGCTTTAAAGGGCTCTGCACTTTAAAACAATGTCTGAAAGGAGATCCTACATAACTGCCTGTATTTCCTTCTGTATCCCTTTAGCCTGCTCCCCTTCAGAGGTTTCTGTATATAAATGAGGCTATTTTTAAAACATCTTTTTAGAATATTAATATTTGTTCTGTGTCGTTGGCTTGTGTTGGCTTTTCTAATGTATTGATGAGCCATTCTAGCATGAGTTCTGCTGATATTCCTGTTTCAACTGCAGTTTGGAAAGTCAGTATGAAACCAGAAAGAACTAGCATTTGATCTAAGGAAAGAGAAGGGTCACTGAGTCGAGGACTGTAAGTCCAAACTAATAGCCATCCTTTATGCATGAAAATTTAAAGTATATCCTTTCAGCCAACAGGCTAAGCTCTAGTCACCTGTTCCATTCAACAGTTCTATCCCTGGGGATTATCTTGCATTTCAAGTATTCTCTTACTTTTTAACGTGCTTTATACCTTTAGCTAAAAATGTTGCTCCAAAGGTACCGATGGGGTCAAATGACAGCTTGGGGTTTCAAAGGGACTCCCAGTCATTCTCTACTCCCAAAGGGGCTGACATTTGATCTTCCAAAGTCCTCTGGCCAAGCACTGGCTTTGAGGACTGGCAAAGGCATCTGCCTTCAACCCACTGTTGGACAGATCAGGAAATAGTCAGAAAACCGGAATGCGGAGCAGCCCCTTAACATATTCAAGTGAGAACAGCCAGTTAGCACCAAAGGGAAGACTAGATCCTAAGAGTCTCAACCCCAATTCTGTGTGCAGGCATCTCTCCACACTGACCTCCTTCAGAGAATGAAGCTTCAGTAGCAACCTCCCAGAGGAACATCTTAAGCCAAAAAGATGGCATCTTTGTGCTTAAAAAAAGACACAATCTGGCCAGCAGAGTGAAGAAACCTGTGTCTGGAGGTTAGCTCCAGACAGCTGAGTATCAGGAAGGAAGCAGAAATTTAGAACATCTCAAGATTTGGAGACCCACAAACCCAGGACAGCAGGGATGTGGACAGGACCAAAATCAGGATCAGCAGGAGGAAAAGCTCTCAGACTGAAACAGCCAGAGGAGTGTCCCTCCCAAAGCCAGCAGTGAACTGCACCAGAGTTCATGCTCTGGAGAGGTTGAACCAAGTGCCTTTGACCTCAGAGATGTCAGGAGTAGGGTGACAGGCTCAGCAAGGAAAAGGAGATTAGGTGAAAATTGACATGTCCTTTCCCCTCTTTTGAATTCCCAGACATTGGGATCCAGGCTTATTCCCCTACGCAGGCAGGAGATTGAAGATTCCTCACCAAGAAACTGTACTGCTTCTCTATCTTTTTATTTTATTTTTAAACCATTCTAAAGTGAAAAATTCAGTGGTGGTTCATACATTCATAATATTGTACAACCAGCACTTCTATCTAATTTCCAAACATTTTATCACCCCAAAAGTAAATTCCTTTGCTTCACTTTTGATCAGGAATGAAAAACCGGAGTGTCACCAGGCATCTGAGGGAAAACTGGCGTGAGTGACAGACAGAACAAGACAATTGCCAAGAAGAGCTCAAAGGGAACAGAAAGTGACAAGAGCAGAGGGAAAGTTTTTAAAAAAAAAAATTTAAATCCCTGCTCAGAAAAAATGAAAAAGCATTATGTAATAAAACAAAAGGCTGAGGTTAAGAAAAACAGGAAATATTTGTAGAATGTATAGAATGAGAAAGAGCTCTTGTAAATTCAAAGTATCAGAATAGAAACTTTTTTTCATTAATAGAAAAGAAAAAAATCAAAGAGATTGAAAGATAAAGTTTGAAAGATCACCCAGGGATAAGGCACAAAGAACGTAAAATAGGGCCAACATTGAATAATAGGAGTTTTAGATAAAAAGAAAAAAGAATAGGCAAGGATGCTATCAAAGAACAAACACAGAAGAAAAATTTCCAACTGAAAGCATTTGTCTCCAGATTGAAAGAGCTAATTTGAATCTCTCTCACAAAGAAAGAAAAAAAGATTCATGTGAAAGCGAACCATTATAAGATTTTAGGAGAGCTGGCACAGGAAAATATCCTAAAAATTCCTAGGATGAAAAAAAATAGGCCATATATGAGGATTTGGAATTAGAACAGTGTTTGACTTTCCAATCATAAAAATAGAAATCTGGAAAAGAATGGAACAATGCTTTTAATACTGAATGAAAATTATTTGTAAGCTAAAATTTTATACCCAGCTATGTTAGAGTTCTCCAGAAAAACACAACCAATAGTATTAATAGACATAGATGATATGGCTACAGATGATACTGACATAAGAGGAAATTTACTCTTGCAGTTACAGAGTCTCAGAAGTCCCACAGTCTGCCATCTGCAAGCTGGGAACAGAAAGCCCACGGTATAATTCAGTCTGAAGCTGAAGGCCTGGGAATTGAGTAGCCACTGGAATAAGTGCCAGAATTTGAAGGCATGAGAACCAGGAGCTTTGATGTCCAAGGATAAGAGAAGATAGATAGCCCAGCTCAAGATGAAAGAGGGGAGTTGCCTTTCCTTCACTTTTCTGTCCTATTTGAGTGGGTGTGGGTGGATCTTTTTACTCAGTCTGTTGAATCAAAGGCTAACCTTATCCAGAAATGCCCTCACAGACACACTTAGAAATAATGTTTTAAACAGGTATCTGGGCATCCTTGAGTCCAGACAAACTGACATATAAAATTAAACATCATCAACTAATCTAGCAATCAAGTTGGTGTAGAATCAAGTTATTTTCTGACATTCATGGGCTCTACCTACTAAGATGCTCTATCAAAACAGGGAAGTAGTTTTTTCAAAGGAAGACAATGTGAAGTCAAAGAAATAAAGGATCCAACTTGGGAAAGAGTTGAGCGGCACACTCATGGGGTTAAGGAAGGGAAATCCTGTGATGAGTGTAAAGGGAAGTGGCAGAATTGGTGCTTGGAGGCCAGTCTCAGGTCTTTCTGGAGGCTAGTTCAAAAATGATTCATGAATGATATATCTAAGATAAAAATGCAGCTTCAGTTCAGTTTAGTCACTCAGTCGTGTCTGACTCTTTGCAACCCCAGGAACTGCAGCATGCCAGGCCTCCCTGTCCATCACCAACTCCTGGAGTTTACTTAAACTCATGTCCATGGAGTTGGTGATGCCATCCAACCATCTCATCCTCTGTCGTCCCCTTCTCCTCCCACCTTCAATCTTTCCCAGCATCAGGGTCTTTTCAGGTGAGTCAGCTCTTCATATCAGGTGGCCAAAATACTGAAGTTTCAGCTTCAGCATCAGTCCTTTCAATGAACACCCAGGGTGATCTCCTTCAGAATGGACTGGATGGATCTCCATGCAGTCCAAGGGACTCTAAAGAACCTTCTCCAACACCACAGTTCAAAAGCATCAATTCTTCAGCGCTCAGCTTTAAGTCCAACTCTCACATCCATACATGACCACTGGAAAAACTATAGCCTTGACTAGACAGACCTTTGTTGACAAAGTAATGTCTCTGCTTTTTAATATGCTATCTAGGTTGGTCATAACTTTTCTTCCAAAGATTAAGCGTCTTTTAATTTCATGGCTGCAGTCACCATCTGCAGTGATTTTGGAGGCCCCAAAAATAGTCAGCCACTGTTTCCACTATCTATTTGCCATGAAGTGATGGGACCAGATGCCATGATCTTCATTTTCTGAATGTTGAGCGTTAAGCCAACTTTTTCACTCTTCTCTTTCACTTTCATCAAGAGACTCTTTAGTTCTTCACTTTCTGCCATAAGGGTGGTGTCATCTGCATATCTGAGGTTGTTGATATTTCTCCCAGCAATCTTGATTCCAACTTGTGCTTCATCCAGCCTAGCGTCCCTTTGGTGTGCCACTATTCAAAAAACTTTAAGCTCTGATAGAGACAGTGAATTAATGCCAAGCACATAGAAACTTAAGTAAATTTTAAAATAAGCCTATTACTAACTCTCAGAAAACAAAAGCACTGTATGAGAAGGAAAAAGTAATCACAGTCATCTCTGTGTTTCAGCTGTGAGTGTATCTGCAATGGTCAAAAAAATACTAACCCTAAATACTGTTATATAATTGTATATATAAATTAGAAGGCTATAGGGAGACAAAGGAGTGACTACTAGGGGAGGGATGAGGAACAAAAACATCCAAAATAAAGAAATCAAGAAAAAGAAATATGCATATATTATTTAGAAACACAGAGGTGAACCGTAAGAAATATCTTAAAAGGCCTGGCAGTGTTTCCCTCAGGGAAGGAGAGATTAAATAGAAGAGAAGGCATGGGTTAAGGGACTGCTGTTTCCAATAAATTTTTTACATACTGTTTGACTTTTTATAAACTAGGTCCATGGATTTCTTCTTTAGAGATACAGATTAAATTTTTTGCAAACTCCATTACTGGAATAACTTGGTCCATCAGCCTCATTGTAACATATCAACTTAGCCTATACACAGTGCCATGTGGTGGTCTTCCCTCCCTATAAGCAATTCACCGAGACGAAATGCTACTCGCTGTCAAGTCTCATTCCGGAGAGATGTGACCTCTTTTTCAACCCTGAGGAAATGGAGCCACTAAATACAAGTCAAATCCAGTTACAGTCAAATTTCAAGTGAAGTGCCGCCAAAATATTTGTAAGCCCCAGGTAATGGCCTAGTTATCCCAACATAATTTGTTGTAACAGCATTCTAGAATACACACACAAAAAGTTATAGTAGTTGCTTCCACGCTGGGCTCCTATAGAATCGTACTGCTCTTACCAAAGCATTTATCACACTTCTTCTACTTTATTCCTATTAAGGTTTTTAAAGTCTACTGGACTGTCTTTATGAGGACAAAGACCATAGCTGAACTGATTTTGTGTGTGTGTGTGTCCCCTGTGTCTAGCACAGTGACTAATATGTGGAAGGCATGCAGGCAATGTTTGAAAAAAGGAAGAAAAAGGGAAAGATCGAATGAATGTACAAGAACAATAATAATTAAAGCAGCAGCCAGTTCCGGGAATTGGTGATGGACAGGGAGGCTTGGCGTGCTGCAATTCATGGGGTCACAAAGAGTCGGACATGACTGAATGACTGAACTGAATGAAGAGGACCAAAAAGAGGGGTTCATTAATAGCAGCAAATGCTACAGAGCCCAATTAATAACAACAGGGACAAATTCAGTGTGTGCTGTGCCAGGCATCGCTCCAGGGGTGGCAGGTGTATTAGCACATTAACCCTTGGGATAACCCATGAGGTAGGTTATCATTATTCTCGTTTTATTTTTATTTAAGAAAATGTTTATTTACTTATTTATTTGACTGCACTGGGTCTTAGTTGCAGCACTTGGGATCTTTGCTGCATCGTGCTGGATCTTTCCTTGTGGCGCAAGGACTCTCTAGCTGTGGCACGCAGGTTTCCTTGCTCCGTAGCATGTGGGAATCTTAGTTCCCCGATGAGAGATGGAATCCACCTCCCTTGCACTGCAAGGCAAATTCTTAATCACAGGGTCACCAGTGAAGTCCCTTTAAAATTTCACTTTGCCCATATCCTGTGACATATGGGATTTTAGTTCCTTGACCAGGAATTGAACATCCACCATCTGCACTGAAAGTACAGAATCTTAACCAGGGACGTTCCCACTATTCCCATTTTATAGAGAAGCAATTGGATCCCTATCACAGAGTCAGAAAGCAATAGATGAACCAGGGTTAGGGCCCAAGTCATTTGGCTCCAAAATCTGTGCTCATAAGCACATCATTCCTGAGGAATGAAAAAATGAGCCAGTTTGGGGTGAACATCTAAGGATGTGGCCCCATGTCTGACTTGGCAGGATACGTGCAGCTGGTGTGGAGTTGTTAGGAAAGCTCCAGGGATTGGAAGAACTAATATTGTTAAAATGGTCATACTACCCAAATCAATGGACAGATTTAGTGTGATCCCTATCAAATTATCCATGACATTTTTCACAGAACTAGAGCAAATAAGCCTAAAATTTATAAGAAACCACAGAAGACCCAGAATTGCTAAAGCAATCCTGAGACAAAAGAACAAAGTTGGAGGCATAAATCTCCCAGACGCAGGACAATACTAAAAAGTTACAATAATCAAAACTGCATTGTGTAGCATTGGGGTAAAAACAGACATATGGATAAATGTAACATAATAGAGAGCCTGGAAATACATTCATTGTCTAATAGTCAATTATTCTTTGACAAAAGAGGCAGAAACATACAATGGAGAAAAGATAGTCTCTTCAGCAAATGGTGTTGGGGCAGCTGGACAGATGCATGTAAATCAATGAAGTTAGAACACTCCTTCACACAATATACAAAAATAAACTCAAAATGATTTAAAGACCCAAATATAAGACATGGCACCATAAAATTCCTAGAAGAGAACATAGGCAAAACTTTCTGGGACATAAATCATAGCATTATCTTCTTGCCTTATCAGTCTTCAAGGCAAAAGAAATTAAAGCAAAAATAAACAAATGGGAGCTAATCAACCTTAAAAGCTTTTGCACAGCAAAGGAAACCATAAACAAAAAGACAACCTATGACTCGGGGAAAATGTTTGGAAATGCTAAGACCAACAAGGGCTTAATTTCCAAAATATACAAACAGCTTATATAACTAAATATCAAAAACAACAACAACAATCAAACACTGGGCAGAAGACCTAAATAGACATCTCTCCAAAGAAGACATACAGATGGCCAACAGGCACAGGAAAAGATGTTCCACATCACTACTTATTACAGAAATGAAAATCAAAACCGCAGTGAGGTAACACCTCACACCAGTCAGAATGGCCATCATCAAAAAGTCTACAAACAAATGCTGGAAAAAGTGTGAACAAAACGGAATTCTCCTACATGGCTGGTGGGAATGTAAATTGGTATAGCTGTTAAGAAAAACAGTATGGAGGTTCCTTAAAAAACTAAAAGTAGAGTTACCAAGTAGAGACCCATCAGTCCTACTCGAGCATACATCTGGAAAAGACGAAAACTCAGTTTGAAAATATGCATGCACCTCTACATTCATAGCAACACTATTTACAATAGCCAAGACTTGGAAGCAAATTAAATGCCTATCAACAGATGAATAGATAAGATGTGGTATATGTATATATATGTGGAATATTACTCAGCTATCAAAAAGAATAAAATACTGAAATTTGCAGCAACATGGATGGACCTAGAGATTATCATACTGAGTAAGGTAAGGCAGGAAGAGAAAAACAAATGTTATTTGATATCACATATATGTGGAGTCTAAACAATAATACAAATGAATTTATTTATAAAACAGACTCACAGACATAGAAAACAAATTTATGGTTAACAAAGGGAATGTGAGGATGGGATAAATAAATTAGGAGTTTGAGATTAACAGATACATACCAGTCCAAACTCTGGAATTCTGAACAAATGCATGGTTCCTAATTCAAGTCATTAAAAAATTGGGTGATTTCTTACATAGCAGTGTGTAACTGGTAAAAGGTAAAAAGCGGAATTTGAATTTCAGTGTTTGACACCAAAGGCCAAATTCTTAACCACTATAAGCCACCATCATAGTCTTTTTTCCTCAGATACATACTTCTTTCTGGCCTAGATAAAGACTTAAATTGCTCAGATGGTATAAAATGCCTTTACCTAATGATGTTCTCCTTTCTTCTCTAAGCTCTGGATTCCGTGTTGACAGAATCCTTAGATATAAAAGGTTCGATGCTGATTGGAACTCCAGACCTGACCTTCCTCTGACCCCTTCATGGTCTCCAAAGTGCAGAATTAAGTCAAACTGGAATTGCAGAGAGGGGACAGTTCACAGGGGACATTTCATTCACCCTAATAATAAAACCTCGCTGTCCCTGGGAATTCCCTGGTGGTCCAATGGTTAGGACTGCGTGCTCCCACTGCCAAGGGCCCACATGAAATCCCTGATCAGAGATCAGGGCCCCACAGGCCGTGCGGCACGGCCAAACAAAACATCTATCAGTACAATTCAAGCGGGAGCATTTTCCATTCCAGGTGTGGTTTTCATGACTAACGCTCCAAAATGCCTGACAAGCCTCTCCCAATATGAAGAGCTGCATCTAATACCCATCCCTGGCACCTGACATGCCCTGGAGAAGACCTCAAGATATGTATGTGGCACTGTAACACCTTTTCCAGAACTGACTGTGAAGAAGTCTTTTTAATATTGATGTTCTGTGATGCTGGTCAGGTTTCCTTAGGGACACAGACCATGTGAGTGGGGAGGGATGTATTATTAGAAGGAGTTAGTACCAACTTCACCTCAGTTCACCTCACGGCCCCTCATCTCCCAGCTGGTTAGACCAGATTCCTCTCCTGATATCCTCAGGGCACTGTGCTGGTTCTGGAAGTCAGACAAGGTCACTTAGCATCTTCTTAGTCAAAGAAAAGCACAAGGCCAGCCCAGTTTCAAAAGGTGGACAGATTCTGCTTATTGAGCTGTGAAGCTTTAGGCCATATTTAATTGGCCACACTAGGCATGCACGTGTGCTAAGTTGCTTCAGTCGGGTCTAACTCTTTGTGACCCCATGGGCTGTAGCCCACCAGGCTCCTCTGTCCATGGAATTCTCCAGGCAAGAATACTGGAGTGGGTAGCCACTCCTATCTCCAGGGCATCTTCTCGACCCAGGGATCAAACCCAGGTCTCCTGCATTACAGGCAGATTCTTTACTATCTGAGTCACTCTTTACACACAGCAATTTGGTATCAGCAACAACCTTGAAATAGACATCAAGGTTTATCCATTTCACTGATAAAAGGAAACTAAGGCCCAGAGAAGTTAAGTAACTAGCCCAAAGTCACACAGTTAGCAGTCAACGAATTTATCTTTGACCTCTATACAAATAAGAAAAATGAAGTTTAGAGAGATGAAATCACTTCACTCTGATGAAGAACACAGAGCTAAACAAAGATTCACCTAAATCTCTGACTTCCTTGTCTGGGCATTTTCCTTGAATACACTGTGCTTTCTCAGGGAACAATTCACTTTAAGAGGAAGACTATTCTCCCAGAAAGAGGAGCCTGGCCACCACGCAAAGCAGCAGCCCAAGGCACTCAGATTTTCTTAGTGAGACAAAACAGGAGGCCGACAGTGGGCGTCTGTTTGAGACCAGCTAAGCACAGACCGTGTGTGCTGGGTCCCCAGTGGTCCAGGTGAAGTAAGAAAAGGTGTGACGAGCCTGGTTTTCCGTCGGTTTTCTTTTCTTTCTATTTTGACATGTAATGTCTTGTCAGTAAAGAGGATTAGCGGCTTCTTGTCTTGAAAAGATGCAGCCATCTTTATGGGAAGCTGTGTGCAAACAGCCAGTGTTTCACTGGGGATTTTTGCAGGTGATTCTCCTTTCCCCTTAAATCCTCAGCTGGCCAGTCTAGTCAAACAGCAGCACTCACTCCCCTGACTGGCCCAGAACAGACTAAATGACCTGGTCCAGAAATACCATCCCTTCTTGTTATTGTTCAGTAGCTCAACTGTGTCTGACTGCGACACCCATGGACTGCAGCACGCCAGGCTCCTCTATCCTCCACTGTCTCTTGGAGTTTGCTCAAATTCATGTCCACAGAGTCAGTGATGCCATCCAACCATCTCATCCTCTGCCATCCCCTTCTCCTTTTGCCTTCAATCTTTTCCAGCATCAGGAATTCCCCCTTAGGATATTCCAATCACAGGTAGTGGGGGAATTTCCCCATGACCTCAAGCCTACTCCGACAGAGGCAGCATCTGCAGGTTCCAGAAAAAGAAGAGGTAGCGGGGAGATGAGTCGGAGGGCCACCACTCTAGAAGGCAGCTTGAACCTTAACCAGACTCGACATATGCTGGACTAGAAAAAGGTTAAGGAACTGGCTCAGGATCTAGCCGGGTGTCTGCTTGGAAGAATCTCTCCTGAGGCTTTGTCAGTCTGTGTGCTGTGTTCCAGAAAATTCCATGTGAGCCTGAGGGTTGAGGCTATTCTGGGTTGGAGTTGGGAAACACTGACTGCAGAGAAAAGGGACCCTGGTGGGGACCTCGTGAATGGAGGCAAGGCAGGATCGAGGCAAGCCTCACTCAATCCGGCCTCTGAGTAACTCAGGGAGCTACCCGTTTAGCTGACATTTTTTTTTTTTCCATGAAATATCTCTTTTGAGGGGAGGCAGGAGCTTGGAGTTCTAGTGAGGACTGGAGTAGAGAATGAGGTGGGTGAGAATGGGCCTTCACAGGAAGATGTCATGCCTGGGTGCTCAGTACTGTGCAGGCTCCATGGGACTCTCCAGGCAAGAAGACTGGAGTGGTTTGCCTCTTCCTTCTCCAGGGGATCTTCCCAAGCCAGGGATCTAACCCGAGTCTCCTGCATTGGTAGGCAGATTCTTTACCACCGATCCCCTCAGAAAGCCCTGGGAAGATGGCAGTATTCTGTCAAAAATCATCTGAGTGAAATGGTTTCCCTCAACAGAGCAGAGGTGCTGGTGTTGAAGACCAATGGGTCCATTAACATCTCTCCGCTTTGAGACTCTCTTCCTGCCTGTCTTCAAGTCCCCGGCACACACAGAGGCCCTGGGGACCAGTGCAGGGCCAGGGCAAGTCCTCGGAGGTCTCCTCTCTGAACTCTCACGGAAACCCGCCTCCCCTCCCCCCACCCACTCCTCTCTCCGAGGCTCCACTTACAGGCATTTCTTCAATGCATCCAGGCCTTGTCAACACACATCCTTCATTTCCCTTTGGTACCCTGAGTGCAGAGGAGTGAAGTTATCTCAGGCTCAGCAAGAGGCTCCCGTCTCTCCTTCCTCTCCCTTTCCTCCTCCCCTTTATCTGTCTCTTCCAACTTTTTCAGCCTTCACCATCACCCCATCCTCCCCAGCATCAGCCTGCCCTCCAGCATTTTCTGCATGGGCCCTTGAGGGCATCTCCTTCTGCCCTCCCTGTAAGCACGACTCTGAGATTTCCTGCCTCTGGGGGAGGATTCAGGCTGTGAAGTGTCCGCAGAGGCCTCCTGCCTTTGTGTTTGGGCTCTGGTCAGGTCAACTTATTTCTGTCTTTTCCCTTTGAGTCCCTATAGCAGGTTGGCGCTTTGGCACCTGGGCACCCTGGGAGCTGGTAGATTGCAAACCTTCCCAGGGTGGCCCCAGGAGATCGAGTGGCTTTGAGTGTCCTGGAGGTGTGGAGTCCCAGCAGATACCAGATTTAATTCTGTCTAACTCCAAGATTCTCTCCGAATCTCCAGCAATGTCTTGGAGTCTCCAAAGTATAACTTGGACAAGATCAACCCTCTTCAATTACAGTGACTGGGGAAGAACTGACCTCGGTGTGCATGATGGCTGAAACGGCACTTCTGTACTTGAACTTGGTCATCGTGAACCAGTTCACTATCAAGGACTGTGATTTTGGAAAAGTTAAGAGTGATTCACTTCGTTAACAGCTAAT
>SJYC01137754.1:0-27883 GCA_006408675.1 Madoqua kirkii | reverse complement strand
CTTGCTTTTTCAATGATCCAGCAGATGTTGGCAATTTGATCTCTGGTTCCTCTGACTTTTCTAAAACCAGCTTGAACATCTGAAAGTTCATGGATCACGTATTGCTGAAGCCTGGCTTAGAGAATTTTGAGCATTATTTTACTAGCGTGTGAGATGAGTGCAATTGTGTGGTAGTTTGAGCATTCTTTGGTATTACCTTTCTTTGAGATTGGAATGAAAACTGACCTTTTCCAGTCCTATGGCCACTGCTGAGTCTTCCAAATTTGCTGGCATATTGAGTGCAGCACTTTCACAGCGTCATCTTTCAGGATTTGAAATGGCTTAACTGGAATTCTGTCACCTCCACTAGCTTTGTTCATAGTGATGCTTTCTAAGGCCCACTTGACTTGAATCACATTCCAGGATGTCTGGCTCTAGGTGAGTGATCACACCATCGTGATTATCTGGGTCGTGAAGATCTTTTTTGTACAGTTCTATTCTTGCCACCTCTTCT
Organism: Madoqua kirkii; assembly: GCA_006408675.1. Classification (NCBI taxonomy): domain Eukaryota; kingdom Metazoa; phylum Chordata; class Mammalia; order Artiodactyla; family Bovidae; genus Madoqua; species Madoqua kirkii. The sequence goes on along the minus strand of SJYC01137754.1, from coordinate 27,390 downwards.
TAATGTCTTCACCTTCTGTTAGGTCCATACCATTTCTGTCCTTTATCAAGCCCAGGCTGCTGCTTATTCCTGCCTGCACCTGCGGGAGCCCCCCACCAGCGCCCGCAGCCCCTGAGCCGGCCGCTGACTGTCCCCACCTGATCGGTAGGAGGTCAAGGCCCCGCACGAGCTGCCCACACCCCCTCGATGCCTTGGCCCTGCCCTTACCTCTCCACACCGGTCTCCTCGCTGCCACAGGAGCGCAGAGACCCAGTCCTCTGTGGTGTCCGTTTGTGGACAGTGTGGGTGCTGTAGACCGAGCAATGACCAAGATCAGCCTGCCGCTGCCCCCCACCACCCAGCTATGGGCCCTCGTGCTGGGCCGCGCCCTCTGGGAGGAAACGCTGTTTTTCCCAGGGCCCAAAGACACGCCCCCCCAAGCGGGAGTGGCCACTTCCCAGCCCCACAGCCCGTGGCTCCGTGTGAACCCGCAGTTTGAAACGAGAAATGCGGAACCTGTCTGAGGAGTGTGGCTTGGAGCCCGTGACCGTGTCCATGGCCTATGTGTACTTCGAGAAGCTGGTGTTGCAGGGTAAGCTCAACAAGCAGAACCGCAAGCTATGCGCCGGCGCCTGCGTCCTGCTGGCTGCCAAGATCAGCAGCGACCTGCGCAAGAGCGACGTGAAGCAGCTCATCGACGTGAGTACGGGCCCGCCCCCGCCCCTAACCCGCCGGGTTTCAGAGGAGGGCTCCACTCCCACCCCCGGCCCGGCCCGGACCCTGAGGAGGGGCCCGGCTCAACCCCTCTTTCTTCTTGGACGCAGAAGTTAGAAGAAAGGTTTCGGTTCAACCGACGGGATCTCATCGGCTTTGAGTTCACAGTGCTCGTGGCCTTGGAGCTCGCTCTCTATCTTCCTGAGAACCAGGTGTTACCTCATTACAGACGCCTCACGCAGCAGTTCTAGCGGCCAGCCTCCACACCCTGGCTTCCATGCCTAAGCACACCACACCGCCACGGTACTTCTGAGAGCCCTTCTGCGTTCCACTGAACAGACCTGGGGCTCTGTCAGTGCTGCTTATTTTCCTGTGCCCCCGACGGCCCTGGCCCCAGGACTCTGGTCTACCGCATCCAGTGGTGAATCCACCGCGCTCCTCCTCTTTGCGTCCCCAGCCTTCTGCTGCTGTCAGAGCCACCACGCTGGTGTCTCGTGGAGGCGTGGGTTTCCAGACCCTACTGCAGACGCTGGATTGCTGGACTTAACTCATTGGAGCATTAATCTCGGCTACTTGGGGTTTTCGAAGGTGGAGACCGCACTGTGGAACCCCCCCAGCCCCTTCAGCCCAGCTCCCCTCCCAGCCCAGCCCCTAGGGATGTCTGCCCACCTCCCCATATCCACAAGCAGAGCTCTGCGTCAGCCTAAGCCAACGAGGGCAGACTCCTGGTTAGTTGTGATCTCATTTTTTACTCTCAGACCTCTGTTCTTCCAAGGATCGCGACACTGTGAAGTCCTGAGGGCCCGGGTGGGATATACCCCAGCTGGCCTCTCCGTGGAACCAGCCTGCACCACGCAGGGATCTGTCTCACCGGAAAACCCCACTTACCCATGACACCCAGGACCTTCAGAATGACTGGATTGCTGGTTCTTCATCTTCCTAAGCAATATTGGGGGGGGGGGGGATGTATTTATTATCACTTAGGATTTGGATCTGTGGGTCTTTTTCTAAGGGAACAAAAACTGCTTAAACAAGATCTGCTGAGGATGTGACCTGAACCATGCCTGATCCTCCAGCGGGGAGAAAGATAGACCACTTGAACTGTCCTGCTCAAAAGGGTAAAGGCTCTGCCTTCTTCCTCCCAGGCAGGAAACGATAGCCACGTTGGCCAGAGCAGTGGTCACACCAGACCCCAAGGACAGGCCTGTGTCCAGCTCCTCTGCCTCACCAGGCTACGTTACCCATTTCTCCCACTTGCTGCCCCACCATAAACATGAAGACCTAGGACTGGAGCTTCTCCCTCACCAGCCAGCTGCTCTCAGAAAGGACCATGTCGGCTGGGCTGTCAAGCTGCTTCCCACTGTTGTCCCAAGAACCTCACTGGAGGGGCGCCGGGGCAGCCCCACACTGCATCCTACCCATGTGGACTGGTCCTTCTGCAGAAAAGATGCCAGCCCTTATCAGCGCGTTCCACCACCAGTAGCTCAGCAAGATCCCAGCCCAGGAGGGTACAGGGACCCCCATGGGGGCGCAGGACAGCCGCCCTACCCCACTTGCTGCTCCTCTTCCTTGGTCACTCGCTTAGGTTCAGGGGGACTGCAGGATGGAGTTCGAAGCTCAACTCTGTACCCAACCTTATTTATCGAGTGCCTCTTTCCTGTTCTCCCCCCAGAACACCCCCAAACTCTGATATGCACCAAGGGGGCTTGAAGGATGAAGCTGCTAGGTCCCAGGCAATCCTGGAAGGTATCAAATATCTCAAGGACACTCCTGTTACAGGCACCTAAAGGGACCAACTTCCAAAATGTACCTGCTGGTTTACAGGTAGCTTTGAGGAACACATCTTGAGAATTTCCATACAGATGTTAGAATGGCAGCAGTGTTTATATAGTGAGAACTAGTCATTCACCAGGCCCTGTAACCTTCCCTTTAGTGTGTTGTGTCCTTGTTAATGTCAAGAGCTGCCACTGTGTGGTACTCAAGTGAAGCCAGTATTTAAGGCATTAAACTTCAGCCTGAACTATCACCCCAGACACCTGTGGCCAAGGGCCTGGGGCTACCCCCTCAGCGCCTGGAAGGCACCATAGACTTAAAATGTGTGCTAAGTGGCTGGCTGACCTCACTGTCAAGTGTCAAGAATTTGTTTGCAGAAAGTAATGTATTTGTGCTTTAAGTAAAAATTTGATTTTGCAACGTGTCATAGGCTGTCTTTCAGCTATCACCCTGAACACTTCAGAGCCCAGAAGAGCCTGCCACCCCCCCCCCCCCCGCCGCCAAAAAAACCCACAGAATGAAGCAGATAAGTTTTCACTATTTATTTATAACAAATATTCCATGTCTGGAATCCTCTTAGGTCAGAAGTTCCTGGAACAAAAAAGGACTACATTAAAACCTGGTTTCTGAAGCATCCTGGGCCCCAACGCCCAAACTCTAGTCCTCTTACTTTGAGACGATGCCATCAGCCTTGGCCAGCCGGAGAATGGAGTCATCTGACTCGCCCTAGGGGAAAAAGCAGGTTGGGACCAGCTGCCCACCGGTTGGAACAAGTGGAGACTAGCTAGCAACAGGCAGACTGCCCACTCTGCAGTGGGGGACAGGGTCTCAAGGCGGTCCCTGTGACAACTGGAAAGCTCCGAGGTTTTCCAAGGTGGGGCGGCCCTTTTTTTGGATCCTGAGCGTCCTATTTCCATCCCCAGGAAGAGGCTGGCAACCAGCACAATCTGATCCAACAGGCTCCAGTCCATTTCGCCAACAAACCCGCTCAGGCTTGGGGACAGCGAGGGGGACGCTATTCTGGTTCAAAAGCCCACAAGGTAAGCGAAGGGCCCCGAGACACACACCATCCTGCGAATGGCCCCGCAGATAGCGTAGGTTTTAAACTGGCCGTTGAACCTGCCTGTCACCTTGTCAACCTAAAAATTGAAAAAAAAAAGTCATAAAGAGGTGCCCAAGCATCTTCGGGTCGAAACTTGAGGTTTGGAAATCAATGTGCAAGTCCGCCCGACCTCGCCCCCTCACCCAGCGAGTGGGCCCTGCGGCCGCCCAGCTCACCTCGGCCACGTTCATCTGGATGGACGCATGGTCCTTGGCGCCGATGATACGGTTGCTGGCGGAGCTGCGGGGGGAGCGCAGTGAGCTGGGAGATGCAGGTTGGGGGTGGGGGGGTTTAGGGGCAGGAGAGGGGGAAGCTCACCATTTCCGCGGCACATACAGGTCCACGAACTCACCGGCGTCGTTCTGCATGTTGAGCGAGCGTCTGCGGGACCCCAAGGCGGCTTCGTGAGGGCGGACCGTGTCCGCACGCCCCTCCTAGTACAGCCCCGACCACCGCGCGCCTGGGTATGTTCTCGTCCCGATGCCGGGCCCAGCGCCGTCCCCCCACCCACCGACCGCGGACCCTAAGGCCGTTCTCCTGCACCGATCCCAGACCGCGTGCCATCCTCCCTCCCGACCTCGGCCCCGCGCCGTCTCCCTTGCCCGGACGCCGGCCGAGCAGCCCACCTGATGGTACCACGACGAGCGCCAGCGCAGAAAGGAAGCGCCGCTTCCCCTGGCAGCGCTATTGGAGGGCGAGGCGGGGCCTCGACGAGTACTTCCGGGTCCCGCGCTCCGCCGCTAGTTTGCGCGGGGGGCGTCGCTGTGACGCATTTCCGCTTCCTGTGGCCAGAAACTTCCGGGCGTCCCAAGGATCTGGGCGGGTGGCTGGTGCGAACTTGCGAGACCGCAGGTGGGCGCGCCTTCGCAGCGGTGGTTTTCGCCCCTGTGGATGCTACCCGCCGCCGGGATCGGCTAGTGCCAAGGGCCGCCCAGGCTGGACCCGACCCAGGTGGGAGGGCGGGAGCGCTGGCACGAGCCGGGTTGTCAGCACGTGGGAGCTGCAGACCGCTCCGGAGGTGTTAGCCCAGAGCCAAGCACAGCGAAGATGGACACAGAACGGGCGCCGCTGGTTATAAGAGCAAGAGCGAGCCCTGGGGTCCTGAGGGAGGAGTGGCAGGGCTGAGGTGACGGGCTCCTCCCGAAAGTGGAACTTAACTGCCCCAGAGACCGGGGTCTGAGCTAGAAAGGAGCTCGGCCACGTCTCGTGGCTGAGCCAGGTCCAACCCTAACGGCGGGTGCTCAGCCTATCAGCCCTGCTCAAGACCCTTCTGCCACATCAGTCCCACTCCACCCTCCCCAGAGCAGTCTATGCCAGCCTCGTCCTTGGTGTGAGGGTCTATTAATGAAGAAAATAGAAAAACTCCAGGCTGCAGAGATAATTCCAGAGGCCCCCGTCCCGCAATCCTGTGATTGTGCCCCGCCGTCTCAGCTGAAACACCCCCTTGGGACTTCATCTTTCAGATGAGAGAGAGGGCTCCTCGGGGGTCGACTCCAGAGCTTGTACACCCCGCCGCCCCTGCTGCCCAGGGCCGAGCCCAGCAGTGGAGCCTCCGAAATCCCGATACCTCTTACTCGGCAAACCCTCCCGGTTCTCCAACATTGGGTCTCACCTCACTTCCCCAACTCAAGTCTCTGTGAGGTCGCACAGGTGAGAGCTCTTCCAGGGCTGTGTCTGCTCACCTTGTGGCGACTGCGAATGATCCTGGTCGGCCTGTCCTCACAGTGTCCCATTTGAGTCACAGCCAACTTCTGTACAGGTCCGGGAGGATTTAATGTCTGGTCCTGGTCACGGCTGAGGCTACTTTTATACCTGGAAACCAGTGTTCGAGTGGGCAGTGTGTTTGCTGTTGCTTTCACTGGGCTCTGGCAGCTGGGCCTCAGGTCACTGAGGCCAGTGCCCTGTAGGAAGGTCATCATTCCCTGTTGGTGCCAGCTGGAGAGATGTGTGCCCTTTCCAGGACCTCCAGCACCTGGAGGGACATCATGTGCTTATGTTTGTGGTTGTATTATGGACCAGGGTTCTTGTCCTCCCTGCATGCACGTGTACTAAATTGCTTCGGACTCTGCGACCACATGGACTGTAGCCCTCCAGGCTCCTCTATCCATGGTATTCTCCAGGCAAGAATAGTAGAGTGGGCTGCCATGCCCTCCAGGGAATCTTCCCAGCTCGGGTTGAACCTGGATCTCCTGCACTGGTAGGTGGATTCTTTACCACTAGCACCACCTGGGAAGCTTTTCTTGTCCTCCCTAGTCAGTAGGAATTGATTGAGATAAATTCAGCCAAGGCTTTATCAGGGTTCCTGCTGCAGTAGGAATGAGTGAAAACAAGTAATAGGTTCCTTTGTTTGCTCCATTATATGGCGTGAAGGTAGGAGTGGCTCCAGGGATTGGGCTGGAGGGGAGCTTACATGGTTTGCCCATCTCTTTGGTAGTGTTGAGTGCAAGGGGCATGAGCTGGTACCGTGCTTTTGCTCCCAGCTCTTTAGAAGGGGCAGTTGGATTTTTAATCTGTGTCTTGTCCATAGTTCACTTGCATGTGTAACAAAATCCACTCACACCCATTAGAATGACTACAATGAATTTGAAAAAATAAGTGTTGAGGCTGTTGAGATATTGAAATCCTGTGCATTGTTGGTAGAAGGTAAAATGGTACAGCTGCTGTGGAAAACAGTACAGTGGTTCTTCAAAAACTTAAAAATAGAACTGCCATATGATCCAACAATTCCACCTCTGGGTTACTTACCCAAAAGAAAGTGCTGTCTTGAAGAGATCTGTACAGCCACGTTCACAGCAGCTTTATTCACAGTAGTCTATGATGGAAGCAACCCCCGTGTCTGAGTGGGTGAAGGGATAAGCAGGATGTCGTCTGTGCACACAGTGGAATGTTGTTCATCTTTAAAAAGGAGGGAAATTGTGACAAGCATATGGATGAAACTTGAGAAATTGTGCTAATAAGTAAAATAAGCCAGTCACAAACAACTACAGTGTAATTCCAGTTACACAAGGTGCCTAGAGGAGTCGAGTAACAGCAGCTGGGGCTGGGGTGGGGGTTGTACAAGGTGAGAAAGCTGTAGAGATGGATGGTGGTGATGGCTGCACAACACAATGAATGTATTTAATACCACTGAACTGCACACTTAATGGTCAAGGCAGTAAGTTTTATTTATATGTATATTATCACAATAAAAAAACGTTTTAAATACTGTAGGACACGCATGGACACACACAAGACAACACATTCTCTCCTCGGTGGGGCCAGAGTTCCTCAGGCCAAGTTCTTCAAAAAGAGCTCTGTGACCCCACTCCCTGGCAGGGAAATCTGTATGAATGAGCCCCTCTAAGAAACTGCTTTGTCTGTTTTAAAAAATAAGAAACCCTGCTGTCCCAGGTCCCACAGACAGAGGAGCGAGCGGTCCCTGAAGGGAGCCAGCTGGACCTTCCATCAGCAGTGCCCCTGTCATCTGAAGTTGGATGTGGGGTGGGGGACAGCTGCTCAGGCTGGAGGCTGTGGGAGGTCGGAACTGAGAGGTGTCCCTGCCTGTACTCTGCCCAGCAGCCACTATGGGGCCCCCAAGAGCTGCGCCTAGCCCTGCAGGCATCCCTGGGCGGGGCTCAAGGAGAGAGGCTCATCAGTCACTTTCCTGCTGGCTGTAGGGGGCTGGCCACCTCCCTCAGACCTCTGGCCCCCAGCCAAGGGGTGACTTGTTTACTGAGCTTCCTATGGGGTCTCCAGGTTGGGAAAGGGCCAGAGGCTGGCGGGATGAAGGGGCTGGGGGCGGGAGAACCTGGCACTTGAAGATACTGTCCTCCTGGGGCAGCCCCTAGGGGCTCAGAGCAGCAGCTGTTGAGCACAGTGGTCCCCATCAGGATCCTTGAGCACCTCCACACCTGCAGAACTTACCCCTCTTCCTGCCCCCTGCACCCCCAAGATCACCCCACCTTGCTTCTTAGCTGTGTGGCCAGTCACTTAGCTGTCTCTCCTCCCGGCTGTAAAGTGGGGACAGTGGTAAGAGCACCACCCTGAAGGGTTAACACATCTGAGGAGCTCAGAGTGGATGTGGCAGTCAGGGTCCTCAGCACCCCGCTGTCACCACCAGCATCACTGTCACCCTCATCACCAGGGCCACCATCATTTGGGTGGTTATGCCGTGACCCCAGGTCTACATGGCTGTAGAGCGAACTCCTGGGTTGACTTGAAGCCACACTTGATGCCCACCCACATCTCACACAGGACCCCATTCAGGCTGCCCAGGAGGGTGCTGGTGGCCAGAGGTATTGGCCAGTGTCCAGCATCCACTGCCCATTCACCTCACTGGTCTGGGGCCTAGCCCATGGTAGATAAGCAGGGCTCAGATGCGTGGGACACAGCCTTCCTGGGCAGGGGGCTGAGGGGCACCTCCTGGCTCCTCCCAAAGCAGCTGTGTCTGGGCTGGGTGGGGCCCGGGCAGCCTGACACGCATTGTGTGTAGAGGGGAACCAGCCCCGAAACCAGGAAACCCTCCTTCCGGGCCTGGGCGGGGGCCCAGGGTGAGCCACAGGTCAGGGCCAAGGGATAGGATTCTCCCCATGCAAACCTAGCCAGGAGCTGCAGCTACCACCCCATCCTCCCTGCCCTGGTTCCCTGGGAGAAGGTCCAGCTCTGGACACAGACCTGCTTCAGAGGGACTCCAGCAGGCCCTGGTGCTACCTCCCCCAGCCGCAACTCCAAACGATCCTCCGGTCTCAAGGAGACGGTTCCATCTGACTCTAAGTCTCCCTAGTCTCAGTGAGTTTAAGGGAGGTCCCAGCAGGTGTGCAGCCCCAGCATGTAGGTCTGACCTCAGTGACCTGGGGTGTGGGGCACTGGTGCTCACAGGCCGTCAGGGCCGGAGCCTGAGAGCATCCAGCCGGTCACCCTCTCTGCTCTATATTTTGTCATTCTATTTTGTTGTTCAGTCGCTTAGTCCTTCCACCCCAGGCATGCACGCAGCAGCCAACTGGCTCATCCCAGTGGACATGCCACAGGCTCACCACACTGGCCAGAGGCCAAGACATTCCAGCCAAACTGGGTGGAGTTTCAGGAGTTTCTGCGAGTCCATGGACTGTAGCATGCCAGGCTTCTCTGTCTTTTAGTCTCTTCCAGTGTGTGTGTTAGCCACTCAGAGTGTCTGACTCTTTGCAACCCCAGGAACTGTAGCCCACCAGACTCCTCTGGCCATGGAATTCTCCAGGCAAGAATACTGGAGTGAGTTGCCATTTCTTTCTCCAGGGGATCTTACCAACCTGGGGATCAAACCTGTGTGTCCTGCATTGCAGATGGATTCTTTATCTTCTGAGCCACCAGGGAAGCCCAGAGTTTGCTCAAACTATTCTACCGTGTTAGCTGACTTTTTCACTGAGATATAATCCACATGTGGTAATTAGGAACACAGACGCTAAGTGCCCCCCCGCCGCCCCCGTGGTTTTCACATCTGCATTCACCCACACAGGCAGAGTGCGCTGCAGACTGTGCTGGCATTGGGGCAGCATCTGGTTGGGCCTCTCCCCTCCCCACCTGGCTCCCAGAAGGCTTTCATGGACCTCTTCCCAGTTACATGTACAGACATTCTGGAGGTGGGGTGGGGGCCTAAGCTGGGCACCTGGACCCCCACTGACACTCAACAGAGGGCACTATGAGGTCAGAGACACCCAGGAATGTCTAGTCTTCTGGCCCCACCCCTCCCTCCAGGCCAGGCCACAAGGGCTGAGCCAAGGGACCAGAATGGAGGCACTTCCACCCCAGGCATGCACGCAGCAGCCAACTGGCTCATCCCAGTGGACATGCCACAGGCTCACCACACTGGCCAGAGGCCAAGACATTCCAGCCAAACTGGGTGGAGTTTCAGGTTCAAAGCAAGAAGGCTGCATGCCCCACCTTTCTCCTAGGCCAGGCCCACCGGGGAGATACCAGGTTCTATCCCCAAGCTGAAGTCTGACCCCATCCAGGTGCAATTATGAGCTCACTGTACAGAGCGGGAAACTGAGGCCAAGGGAGAGGAAGTGGCTCTCCCAGAGTTAGAGCCAGGGCACAGGGCAGGGCTTGACCCAGCCTGGAGCTCTGGGGGTAGGGGGATGGGACGTAGTGCAGCCAGAACGGGGCCTTGGACAGGAAGAGAGGAACCCCCAACACTGCCCCACAACCAAGCCCAAAGCTGAGCCCTAAGGAGGGTTAACTCTGAAGCAAGGGTGTGGGGGTCCCTCATCTGCCCACTGGGGACACCCAGCTGGGAACCTGGAATGGACTAGAGAGGAAGGCCCTCCCTTGGGCCCCTGGTGGTGATAATCTGCCCGCAGGGCCCAGCATCTGAGCATGTCAGCAGCTGCTGGAACATGCCCAGAGGCAGAGGTTTGCTGGGCCTGGAGAGCGCAGGTGGAGGGTGAGGGGACCCAAATTCCTGCCCTGGTGAGGAGCCTAGCCCAGACTTGTCTTGCTCTGCCCGTCCCCAGCTCTCCCCTCCCTGCCCAGCTCTGCAAGTCCTCTGAGGCCCCAAGATGTCCAGCAGGGCCCAGCCAGGAGGTGCCTCTGCCCCCCACCCACTATGACTTCATGTAGGTGACTGAGGGCAGGTATCTGTGCTAAGGCCCCAGGCGAGTCCTGGGCCCTGCAGCATTCAGGAAGGTGACCCCTGTCCCCAGGGAGCTCCTGTCCCTGTTGTTGTTCAGTCACTAAGTCGTGTTTGACCCTTTGCCACCCCAGGGACTGCAGCACTCCAGCTTCCCTGTCCTTCACTATCTCCCAGAGCTTGCTCAAACTCGCCCGTTGAGTCAGTGATGCTACCCAACCATCTCATTCCCTGTCATTCCCTTCTCTCCTGCCTTCAACCTTTCCCAGCATGAGGGTCTTTTCCAATGAGTCATCTCTTCACAGCGTTGCGTCCGGTGGCCAAAGTACTGGAGCGTCAGCTTCAGCATCTGTCTTTCCAGTGAATATTCGGGGTTGATTCCCTTTAGGACTGACTGGTTTGATCTTGCTGTTTAGGGGATTCTCAAGGGTCTTCTCCAGCACCACAGTTTGAAAGCATCAGTTCTCCTGGAGAAGACGACAATAAGCGTCTCATCTCAGGAAAGTCTGGGCCAGTGGGTCTCATCTGGCGATGTTCCTTCCCCACCCTGCCCAGGATACACAGCAGTACGCTGTCCTGACTGGGGGAGGGGAGGTTGCTGTGGCCACAACTGGGTGGAGACCAGGGATGCTGCTTGAAACCCCACAGTACCCAGGATGGCCCACAGGGAGGCGTCCAGCCCAGAACGCCAGTGGGGCCTGGTCTAGGGCTTTGAAGGGCAATGGCCTCTCCGAAGGGGCCATAGGTTGGATGGTCAGGGAAGGCCTCTCTGAGGAGGGGACATTGTAAGGGAAGGACGAGCCGTGGAAGGTGCCACCCCTTCCCACTGGTCCCCTTAGTGCCCAGCAGCCTGAGGAGAGGAGAGCCAGGGGCTCATTCGGTGGTGGGGGTTGGGATGAAGCACGCCGGGATTTGGTGCCAGGCCTGGGGAATTCCAGAAGGCGGAGGGAAGCCTCTTACCACCCCTCCTCCCAGGCTCCTGGCTTCCAGTAGCCCGGGCTACATTCCTCCCCCCGGGTGGGCAAGTGATGGGAGCTCCGAACAAGCATTCCAGTGGAGATGGTGGAGGCCTGAAGGCTGCTGGCACCCGCCTCCCGTGGGGCCCAGGTAACCTCTTGAGGCTCTGCCACACTCAGCTTCCTGGGGCTGGGGCCACAGGCCTCACTGAGGACACTTGGGGTCAGGACTCCCAGAGAGATGTGGACATAGATCCAGCCAGGAACAAGCCTGCAGGATAGGGACTGAGCACCTTGCAGATAAGGGCAGGACCACCAGCGTGGCAGCCTCCTGACTCCTGAACAAAAGGCCAGTTTGCACAGAGCCTCAGAATCATGGTGCTAGCAACAGGCAGAGTCCACAGAACCCTCTGATGCCCTGTCTCCTGTCTAGAAGACAGACTTTTGTGACCATCAGACCAGGCGCCTGCCAAGCACCAGCACACGGCACAGAAAGGGCTGCTTCCTAAAGCCCTACTAGGTGAGCGGTGCCAAGGGGCTGGGGCCAAAGATGAGGCGAGAAAACAGAATCAGTCCCATTGGTTCGGTGGGCCCAGAGAGGTTGTGCCTCTGACCTGAGGTCACACAGCAAGCCCCAGATGGAGCATGGAGACCACAGGAGACTAGGCTCCCAAGGAAGGGTGACTGTCAATTCCCACCCACTGGGGAGGCCAGGAACGGACTCCTAGGACCAAGATGAAGACCAGCTCCCAGGAGACTCACCAGCACCGTGCCTGGCACGAGCTTTCCAAGTCTCGAATGTTTACATTCCTGTAGGAAATAACCTCCCCAGAAGAGCCCAGGACGAATGTTCTGTAAATGTTGATACTTGAGGCAAACAGAGGCCTGAGCTGAGCCCACCCACCACCCTACCTCTCCCTGCGGCAGAGGCCCTGCGGGGGTCCTGGAGGGGACCTCCTGAGCTGCCAGCAGGACAGAACCCTGGGTCGGCAGATGGGGGTCCAAGTGAGGGTTCCCCTGTGCCCCCCACCCCTTCCATGGTCTCAAGCCCTCCTTTTATGAAGTTGAGATGACAGGAGATGGGCTTGGTTGGGGGATCACTTGCACCTGAAGCTCTGGTGGCCCTGAAGGAGCCCCAGTACTCGGAGGGTTTCGCAGTCAGTTCCCTGAGGCGCGAGCCCACAGGCTGGCCTGCGTGTGACCAAGGGCCCCTGTGTGTCCGAGGAAGACAGGGTGAGTCAGTCAGGGTGAGTCAGTCTGCTGTTTAGGGTTGAGTGTCTTGGTTCCCCACAGCCCTAAACACAAACCTGCACCTCTCCCATGCTCACGGGACGCACGGGACCAGCTGGCGGGCCTGGGGGCTGTGTGGCTGTGGGTGCTCCAGCACCCAGAGGTGACTCAGCCTCCATCATCTCCACCTTTCAGCACACACTAAGCTGCGCCTCCCTGTCCACACCTGGGAGAGGCCAGTGGCCCAGGTGTGCCCCAGCTGCCAGCCCCTGGTTCCAGCAGCTTCTTCAAAGAGCCTGCCTCCCAGGCTCAGTGTGGTGGCAGGTGTGAAGGTGCCCGGACCACCTCCCTCCTGCTCACCCACTGATGGCATCTAGGCTGGTTCCCCCTTTCAACTATTATAGAAAGTGCTGCCACAAACATTCGTGGAGGGGATTCACATGCACCCATCCCCAGGAGTGGAGGTATGGACCCACGGGGACACTATGTTTCACCTTTCAGGAAGCACAAGACTGTTCCACACCCGCACCATCTGCAGTCCCACCAGCAGTGTGGGTGCCCAACTCCCCAAATCTTTGCCCACACTTGTTGCTGTCGGTGTTTTTACTATGCACTGTGGCAGCTGCACAAGAGGAACAGGGGCCTGGGTGCCAAGCTCTCTCCCCTCTGACCTGCCTGTCTCTATCCCAGGCCTTCAGGCCAATGTGAAGGCAATGGGGTACAGGTGTCCCAGCATCCAGCCATGACTGCCCAGCACTTGCTCAGCACAGGACTCAGGACACTAAATAACAAAATAAGGTGAAATGTAATAAATTAAAATATTACAGTTGTTGGAGGAAGAAAGGGGGGATGTACCCTGGAGCTGGGGTCTGTAGGGTGGGCTGAGAGCTGGGCGGGAGATTTCTGGTGGAAGGTGTGGTTTGTGCAAAGGTCTGTGGTGCAAGGGAGCACTTAGCATTTGTATGGAGGCCAGTGAGGCTGGAGCGCTGCAGGCTCTGAGTGGGTGAGGGGCTGCTCAAGGACCTTGGAGGCTGAGGCAGGGAAGGGGGGAGGGGTGGCGGTCTAAAGACAAGAACGACGACGGGGCAACTTGCCTCTTAAAAGCCACCTGAGGTTACAGACAGAGGAGGGACCCCTTGTTAGTCACAGCTGGGGGCCTCAGGGTTGGTGGGTTGCAGCATCCAAGTCGGGGCTGTGCCCGGCCCCTCCTAGGAGGAGATGTCACAGGTTTCTGCCAGCCCAGGGCACATGCCCATTTGGCAGAAGATGGACTGGCTAAGTGCTGCCCCAGGTCCCTTCCCCTTCCTTGGCCTGGGAAGCCAGGTAGCCCTTGCCCAGAGCGTATCCTGGAAGGACAGACAGCTGTCGATCTCTCAACGAGTGTCTCGGGCCCCCTTCCTGGGTCATAGCACTGCCTGAGACTTAGCTTTCCCCAAGAGCCCATAGGCAAGATGCAGGCCCATGGCAGGGGCTGGCCCCCACACCACCATCCTCTTTCTTTCGTATGGGGAGACACAGGGGGTGGTCTGGGCCAGCCCTGCCCCCTCTGCTCACCTGGTCAGCAGGGTGACAAGAGTCCCTGCCTCCCCCACTGGCCCAGGAATGGCTGCGCCAAGCACAGTGTGCTCCCAGTCACCACTTGTCCCACCCTGCCCATGGTCTGGGGCCTCTCCTGGCCGCAGCCCCGACTGCAGGCAGTGGACTCTGGTGCCCCCTGGAAAGGTCGATTCCACCTCTACTTGCTGTGTCCCAGGGCCATGTGACAGTTCAGTGGCCCAGGGGAGCTGCGTCCTCATCGGCTGGCCCACTCCCCAGCCTTGCCAGCAAGGGCCACCGGGCCCCCACGGCCAGTGCTTCCAGGTGGCAGACAGGCCAGCGGACAGGAGGAGCCTCTGTCACTGCTGCTGCTGCCAATCTTTGGAGGAGGAGCTAGAGCTGCCCAGAGTAGTGGAGCTCAGCAGATGGAGGGCAGCAGGTGGGAGGAAGAGGGATACCAGAGACACAGAGAAAAAGAGAGACAGATAGAGGCAGGGAGACAGAGGCAGAGAGAGAGGGTAGCCAGAGAGAGAAACCCAGAGAAGGAGAGAGTCGGGAGAGAGAGAAATAGGTGGATGGAGGGAGGGATGTTGGGCTGGGGGGAGGCAGGGAGGCTGGGCAGGGGGGATGGGGTTTGAATCCCAGTAGGTATCCAGATGTGGTGTGGGGACCCCAGTGCCACTCTGGGGAGGGCACTGATGCCAGGCTGGGCCTGCTCAGGGAAGGAGGCAACTTGCTGAGGGCCAGTGACCTAGCCAGTCAAGGCCAGAGCCAGGCTGCAGGACCCAGACCCTCACAGGCTGTACCTGGTATGGTTTGGGTGGTACTGTGGGGGTGGGGCGGCTGGCCTTGAATCTTGTAGCTCTTGCCAGGATGGCAGACCCCCAGGATTCGTCACAGGGCCCCCAACCAGACGTCCCAAAGATGGCAAGGGGCTCAGGCTTATCTGGCTGCTTTCAGGGGGCTGTGGGCCAGAGGACTAGCGCCATTCACACCACTCCCCTTGGCCCGGTCTGGCCCGGCCTGGGGCTCAGCCCCACATCCCTGCCCTTCCCATGGGATCAGATTCCTCCTGGGCAGCAAGGCCTTCTGGCCATATAAGGCCGCCTGTGGGCACCTCCTGGAGGAGCTGCAGAGCCCTCACCCCGCGGGAACCGGAGCTTGGCCAGGCCCCCAGGGACCTGGGGGGAAGGGCCTGCTGCAGGTCAGTCCTGAGAGGGAGGGGAGCCAGGGACAACTTGGGTCCCTAGGTGCCATCCCCTCTTTCTGTGCTGGGGATCCCCTGCCCCTCACCTGCTTCCCCGAGAGCTGCCCAGTCCACAGTACAGAGCAGGGAGGGGGTGAGCATGGGCGTGGGGGAGTCCTAGGAGCCAAAAGTCAAATGGGGTAAATAATAACACTGCAGACAGGTTGGCCCCACAGGTGTCCGATGTGGATGCTGCGTCCTGTGTGGGAGATACAGGGATTGATGTAAGCCTTCCGGGGTCAGCCCCTGCTCCCCACAGATCTGGGAGCAGGAGTCCTGGACCCCCAAATTTACACCCCAGGAAGGTGCTGGGAGGTGCCCCATTGAGGGAGGTACCTGGGCCTGGGGTCCAAAGAGCAACCTCACTTCTGAACCAGCCCCTCCCTTTGCCCTCTGGATATAATTGGCTCTTCATGGAGGTCCGCCCCCCCCCCCAACTCAGCCCACCGCTCCCCTAGGGCTGGGGTGGGAGATTTGTGGCTGAGGGTTGCTCCTCAAGCCCAGGGCTGGGTCAGGGGGGCATCTGGTGAGCCATAGTGGGAGAGATATGCTGCAAGGATGCCAGCACGGGGGCTATCTCAGACAGCAGCTCCTTCCTCTCAGCAGGCCCTGCCTCTCCTTCCAGCTCACAGACCCCGGGCTGGGAAGGGGTCTCTGGAGCACAGCAGTGGGCTTCTTCTGGGGAACCAGAGGCCCAAGTCGTAGGGCCTTGCACAGCCTGGAAGGACCTGTGACAGGGTAAACCCAAGAAGCTGCACTTCATGTGGTGGGTACTCCCTGGGCACCTCCTCTTCACCAGGCCTGGGGACATGGCAAGAAGGACAGGCAAGACACAGGTGTGATTAAACTGAATCTGAGAAAGCAGGGCATGTACATACCTGTCTGACCCACTAGGGGCCCAGGAGAGCAGACAAAGGGACAGGGGCTCTGTTGTGTCCTGGGTGGAGGGAATAAGGCCAAAGTTCATGAGATAGACAGGGAGGGAAGGCTGGAGGCTCAGCCTGACTACCCAGACAGGCAGCGCATAGCTGGGAGGCTCCTTGGGGCCTGGGGGCTGCACTGAAGGGTCTGGCTTTTATCCTAAGATGAGCAAAAGCCAGTTTGGCTTGGGTGGAGGAAGACAGGATGAGGCACGGGTGCCAGCCAGGGGCCCAGCCCAGGAGGCAGCCGGCACCCATAGCTGTTATCATAAAGGCTCTGGTCCGTAAGGTGACTGGCCCAATTCCTTCAGCTCATGGCATCCTTCACAAAGCCTGGTGCCCTTATGTCAGCAGGGTGGGGGCTCCCCTACGCTGAGACACTGAGGCCACAGGAGAGGATGTACAAGCCAAACCCCGGACTCTGGACTCCTGCCTCATCCAGGCTCTCTGCTCACAGAGAGCACACTGTCCAGCCTATGGGGGGCGGGAGGAGTCAGGAAGCCTCACATTTCTGAGCACCCTGGATGTGTGTGCCTTCTAGAGAGCCAGGCCTGGCCATCTAGGACACCAGTCCGGAAGGAGGTGAGCCGAGTGGGAGAAAGGAGCTTTGGGGAACTTCTGTGTAGAGCCCTGGACCTGGGGGCTGGCCAGCCCAGCCCATGGCACTGGGCGCACGTGAGCATGTCTAGACCCCCTCCAAGGTACAAACTGCCCACCAGGATGCCCGAGGGTCCGGCCTTCAGTGGGCACCCTGGAGACTGTGGCCTGTAGGCTGGGCACAGATCAGGCAGAGGTGGACCCTACAGAACTCCAGGGACAGAATGCTCCTGGAGGAAGGCCCTTGGCTGGGCAGCACAGGGGTCAAAACCATCTGCTCCTCGTTGGGGTCAACCCAAAGCCTGGTGGCCTCGGAGGTTTCCCAGAGCCCATGCCCTGGAGGCCTGGGGGAGCCCGAAGGTGGCCCGGCTGCGGTCACAGGCTGGAGACACCAGTCTGTCAGGGGCATCCAGGGACCTGTCCCCCAACCCTCCTCAGCCAGGAATGAGGGGACTCCAGCCCAGCCCCACGCTTCTGGTGCCCTTTCAGGTTATCTGGCCTGTCCTCTGCCCTCCCAGTGGACTGTGCCAGCCCATGGCCAGGGGAGGGCTCTGGACTAAGCAATGGCCCAGAGGCCAGGGAGCTCTCTCAGCCCCAGACCTGCTGGCTTTATAACCCTTTACAGTCTCCTAATGAGGCCTCCCCTCAGCTGGTCTGCGTTCTACCCCGCAGGCCTGGGCTGGACCAGGGCTGCCAGCAGCAGCCAGCAGCAGCCTTGTCGCCTGCCCCACAGCCAGCCTGGATGGATGGTACATGTTTTGGCCAGCTGGGCTCCCCAGAAGGCATCAGGGCAGCCCTGTGGCAGGGAATATTCCAAACCACAGCCTAGCTTCTCCTGAAATCTCTTTCTGCCAAAGGAAGACAAACACTCCCAGCGAGGAGCAGAGAGCTCAGCTTCCTCCTCTCTACGGGGCATTGCAGTTTCTCCTCCCCGAGAGGAGTGGTGCCCAGGTGACAGCTGGGATCCAGGACAGCGGTCAAGGTCAGGCACAGTCATCTGTTACCGACTGTGATGCGATGATGCGGCTGAGTGTAATGAGGGGTGCCCTCGCAGCTGCCCCCAGGGAGTTATAGTCACGGTTAGGACTCAGCTCGAGGTACGGCAGGTGTGCCCATGTGGCCTGGACTGTGGTCCCCACACCCTGCCTGAGCAGGGTTCCTGGGCATGACATCAAGGTGGGGGGGGGGCGCAGTCTTGACGGTGGGCTCCCCTGGCCCTTCCTCCACCCTTATCCCAGGGCTTGGTGTGGGGTGGATCGGCTGGACCCCCTGCCTGGGTTCAGAAGCACCTCTTCCCCACTTGTGTCCGACCTCCCTCAGGTCCCGGGGCTCCAGTTACTGTGGGGCTGGGTGGGGGAACTCGGTGTGAGGTCCTCCCATGGGACATGGTCAGAGCCCAGCAGGAGAGAGAAGTGGTTAGGTTGCCTCCACACCCCTTCCCATGAGCTGCCTCCACACACCACCCACTCCCAGGACTTGGTGTCCCTCTCCTGTGAACTTAGGACGGAAGGCTAAAGCAGCCTGTTTGGGGTGGGGGCACTGCATTACGGACCTGTACTCCAAAGTTGCCCAGTACATCTGGGAGGAGAAAATGAATGCCAGTCCATCTTCTTCTCTCCCTTGCTAACCACATGCTCCTGACTGACCCCTGGGCCTTGGAAACTGACCCTCAGTTTCCCAATTCCTAAGTAGGAAAGGTGGCTGTGTGGTCCAGGAGTCAGAGCAAGACTGACTGGACACCCTCGCTGGGCCAGCTGAAAATGACTTGCTGGAAATGTGCCTCGGGCATCAGGCATGAAGGTGGGCAGAGACGGGCCTCCCTCCCCTGCCCTGCTCCAGCTGGGGCACCTAAGCGGGCACAGGGTGGGGGCCAAGCGGGCACCTCACTCAGCTCCTTCTGCCACATTGCCCTCTGCCCACTTCACCAGGCAACGTGCCTCCCCCCTCACCCCCAAGCCCAGGCCACCAGTTGCTCAGGGCAGCTGTCTCCCGGAAGCCGCTAGCCCACGATTAACCCTCCGCATGCTGGCCCAGCTGACTCAGCGCATTCTCAGGCGGTGGCCCCTCCCTCCCGGCTGCTCTGTGCCCTCTGGACAGCGGTGGCCTGGTCGCTGGGAGGTTCAGAGGGCTCCTGCCTCTAACCTCTGTCCCCGGGCCCCTCCATAGGTGTTGAGAAGCTGACATGGGGGCAGCCTGGCTGGAGGGTTCCCAGCCCCAGCCCCCAGGATGCCAGGCCACCAGAGCCAAGGGGGTGCCGGTTCCAGGGCCATAGCGCACTGCTGTGATGTGTGTTACAGGGGCACCTCTGGGCAGTAGGGAGGGCGGGGCAAGGACAGGTCAAACCCTCATCTGGAAACCCTGCTACTGCCCAGAGGCAGCTCTCCTCTCAAGGGGTCATAAATTAGCTGGTGAGCTGGCCTGTCAAGGCACCAGGGACTCTGGATTCCTTCCTGTCCACCTGCCCCTCCCCCATCTAGGCCAGGCCCTCTCCAACTCAGAGGGTCTCTGGGGAGGAACCACCTCTTCTCCCCCTCCCCCAGGTGGAGTTACAGAATAGCCTGGGAGCACAGGGAGATGAGAGTGAAGAAAGGAAAGGAGAGGTAGGGGAGGAGGGAGCCAGCCCACACCACCTGCCTGTCTCAACTCTGCAGAGAAGCTGCTATCCAGTCCCTGGAATTCAGGATTTGCAGGAGGCCAGGGACAGCCAGAAAGATGTGACCAGTGGTGTGACCTTCCGGGAACAACTACTGGGGCAGGACCCGCCAGAACCAGCTGGCTGCCACCCCACGCACTTACTCGACTCCCCAGGACTGTCCAGGGGGTCCCACGTGGGACAGACACCCAAGTGGCCTGGCTCATAGACTGGGGGCCCTGCCAGCCCAGCAGCTGCGCCAGCCCCATCAGGGCTTCCCTTGAGGCGGATGTGGGCCAGGAGCTGAAGAAGGGGAGGAGACCCAGTGGCCGTAGCCACCCAAACACGGAAACAGCTGGGACACGATCCTGAGACACCATCCTAAGCTCAGCCTCTCTTCCAGCCCCGTTTCCCCAGTGTCCTTGAGCACCTGCCCTGAGCCTGAGGGTTCCACTAGCAGACAGAGACTGTGGGGTCCACAGTGCCTTGCAGCAAGGAACCCCAGGCACCAGGGTGGGCTCACACTTGGTCCCTCCCTTCACACAGCAGGTGATCAATAGATGCCCTCCTTTGCAGCCAGTCTTCCCTGCGTCTACAGGGCTCTGAGTATACTCCCTTCACTGCAGAGGGCCCCACTTTCCCGTTTTAGAGAATTTTTAAACCATACCCTGTACAGGCAGGAGTCAGGTGGGGTTGAATCTGACCTGGCCCCTCACACGGGAGCACGGAGTCTCCCTCTGCAGATCGGATTGTCTCCGGGGCCACTACCCACCGCTCACAGCCCGCAGAGTGCACCTTACTGCACACCTGCTGGATGAGTAGAATGAGGGCCAGCACCATGCGCCAGTCACCGAAAACCCGCCGGCGAGAGGCGGCCAGGATGCGTTGCGCTCCGCGGTTCACATCTCAATCCCAGGGACTCCGCGTTTGGGCTCCCGGGCTGCGGTCACTCGGGTCGCTCTGCCGGTTCTGGGGTCGCGGGTAGAGACGGGCTGGGCCCGGACTGGACCCAAGGCGGGCGGCGCCGAACCCGGGATCGCCGGGGACCCTCGGCCGCCTAGAGGTGCCCGAAGTTAGGGAAACAAAGAGCAGATCCGCTGGACCGAGAGGAGCGGGCCGGCGCGTCCGGGGCCGCGGTGCTGGAGGGCGCAGAGGCCCGCCAGGAACCGAGAGCCACGCCCCGGGGCCGCCTCGGCGTCGCGTTCCCACGGCCCGGCCCGAGGTCAGCAGGTGTTCCCCTTCCAAGAGGCTGGCCGGGCCGGGGTCCCAAGGGTTAAGGCGGCCGGCCGCCCCTCCCCCCGGCCTCCCCCGCCCCCTCCCCGGGGCGCGGGGCCGAAGCTCCCGGGCGGGCCGGGGCGGGGCCTGACGTCCGCGGGCGGAGCGAGCCGAGTCCGGCCGGGCGCCGCAGACCCGCCGGGCTCCCACCTCGCCCGCAGTCCCGGAGCTGGAAGATGGCGAAGCCGGGCGCGCGGCCCCGCGGTCCCCGGGGCCCCGCGCCGCTGCTGCTGGCCGGACTGGCGTTGCTGGGCGCGGCGCAGGCGCGGGCGACGGGCGGTGGCTTCAGCCTGCACCCGCCCTACTTCAACCTGGCGGAGGGCGCCCGCATCTCCGCCTCGGCCACCTGCGGGGAGGAGGCCCCTGCGCGCGGCGCCCCGCGCCCCACTGAGGACCTCTACTGCAAGTTGGTGGGGGGCCCCGTGGCCGGCGGGGACCCCAACCAGACCATCCAGGTGAGCGAGGGCGGGAGGCCGGGCGGGGATGGTGGGGACGCCGGCGCGGGGCGAGCACCGGACTCAGACTCCGGAATTCCAGCCCGACTAGCCGAAGAGCCCAGGTACGCACCGCGGCTGCCGCCGCCCGTCCCAACGCCCCAATTCTGCATTTCGGGGGATGGAAGGGGCCCCAGCTCGGCCCTTCGGGTTCAGCCAGAGAAGTGCACTTCCCGCTGGGAAGGCGGCGCGCAACCGACCCGGGCGCGGCCAGCACCGGTCGAGTTCGGCAGTGGTGACGAGCTCGACGGGAGGGGCTGGTGCCTGGTCCCCGGAGGCCCCGAGTCCCGGGATCCCGGCGAGGGCGGGACTTGGCCTCTGTGGCCGGCTGCCTGTGGGGAAGGGGCCGACCGCTCCGCCTTCCTCCGGGGCAGGCTGGAACCTGCTGGCGACGGGATGGGCCAGGGATGGGGGCGAAGGGTCCAGACACAAGGAGTGCTAACTCCGGCTGGAGGGTTGAAGCTGTCCCCGCCGGGGTTTCTAGGGAGTAGGTAGGACCCTCGAGGTTGGAGGGGGACAGACGGAGGGGTTTTTAACTGGGGATGAGAGCTCCGAGCTGGGATCAGGGGCAACTCTCTGCCTGGTGGCAGGGTAGGGCCTGCTCCAGAGGTTCCCTGACACTCCATGCTGGGCCCATCCTCCCATCCCTGCCCTACCTTAGGGAGAGTCTGGGGGCCCCAAGGCTGTTGTAACCTGAGCCTCAGCCTCCAGGGACTTGCTGCCACCTTCCTGGTAGGAGAGACTGGGGGAGGGGAGAAGCCGTGATGGGGGTGATGAATGAGGGAGGTACTGCTGGGGCCCTTGTATAGGGCCTGCCTGCCCACTCCCCTTGGCACCCCCCAACCCCATGGGGGTGGGTAGAAGTGAGAGGGGGCCCTGGTGCGGCAGTGTTGTCTGGTAGAGTGTCACCTCCCTTGGGCTCCTGAACACGCCTTTCTGGACTCCTGCTGTCCTGAAAGCCCTGCCCAGCGGGGGAGGGGGGGTCTCAAGTTTCAGGTGGGGAAACTGAGGCCTGTAAAGCCCCAAAGCAGACCAGGATCTGGCTAGGGTGAGTGGGGCCACCTGGACTCCTACTCTGGGCTCTTAGTGTCTTTGGGTGATATCAGAGGGGCCAGGTCAACAGGAGGAGCTTGTGGGGTGCTCCAAAGCTGCCCGGAGGGCCTGGCTAAGTGCCTGCCCCCAGATGCTCAGCTGGGATTCCACAGCTAATCAGCTCAGGCTCCAGGCCACCTCTCCCTGCCTACCTGTGCTGCCTGCCCAGGCCATTGAGGGAGGGCTGCTTATTACCTCCTCACAGTGTTTAAAGGAGCTGCCCAGGAGCTGGTGGCCTGTGGCCCAAGGCCCTCTCCTTAGCTGTGTGGCTTCCGCCTATCCCAGTCTTAGGCTCCTCATCTATAAAATGGGTACATCACAAGGGCTGCCTCACCTGAAGTTGTGAGCTTGGCCTGCCTAAGGGGCCTGGGAGGCGGTCTGTCACACAGTGACCGCTTGGCAAGTGGCTGTGGCCTTGGTGTTGCAGGCAAGGGCCCTGAGCAAAACTTGAGTCCTGCGCTCCCAGTCTAGCAGGTTGGGACTGAAGCTTCACTTTAAAAGTCTGCAGCGCTCAGCCATGGCAGCCCTGTTTGGAGGCTGCCAGCATGGCCGGAAACATCGATGAGCAGCCTTGGTCGAGTCACCGGACCTGCTTCCCGTCCTCTTAGGGGACGAGGTCTGCTCACCACCCTGGCCTCTTGTTGGGTTGGTGAAGGGCCTTATCTCCAAGCACCGTCTGGAGCTGAATGATCAGGTCCACCTCTCCATCCCAAGAGCCCAATTTTGTGGGTGGGTCAGGAGGGTTGTGTGGTCCACAGCTGCAAGCCAGCAGTTCCTGGGGTCCCCTGGGGGAAATGGGGCAGAAGCTGGCTGGAGGCGTGCCACCCAGGGCACAGGATGAGCCCTGCTGTACATTGGGGCGAGGCAGTCCTGTGGGCAGCTGAGGCAGACAGAGGGTAACTTGGGGATCTGGCCCTGTGACTTCAGGTGGGCACGTGAGAGATTCTGGGCTGGCCCCAGCACTGCAGGGGAAGTCGGGGGCTCAGCTGCCAGCATGGTGACTCACTGGGAGGGGAAGTCCTTATCACTGCTCCTTGCTTCCTCGTTCTGTTCCCAGCAGGACCCTCTGCAGCGGAGGGGCGGAGGGAATCTCGTTTCCCCACCCCTTCACCCCCGGCTCCATCCACTGTGCGCCCACGTCAGGCAGCCCTGCTGTGGCCTCAACTCTGGGTGGACCTGAGCAAACATTTCCGTTGTCTCCCTTGACCAAGGCAGTCTTCTTTGGAAGGCCCACCACCCCAGCCAGTCGGCCCTACCAACCTCCTATGAGAGCCCCACCAGGCCCCAGACAGCTTGCACACATGTGCTCGGTGTTTCCCATGATCCTCTCTGAGCCCACCCTGTGGGAACTCCACAGTCTGGGACCCAGAGCCTGGGTTCCTCCATCTGAGCTGGTTGTACAGCTTGTACAGATGGTGCCCCTCTTTTGGGGGCACCATTGCTCCTGCCCCTCTGTGTGGCAGCTCTGGGTCATGACCTCAGGGATGCAGTTAAGAGCAAGGCAGGGGGACTTTCCTCATGGTCCAGTGGCTAAAACTTTGTGCTCCCAATGTAGGGAGCTTGGATTCGATCCCTGGTCAGGGAACTGGATCCCACATGCTGCAACAAAAAGATCCAGTGTGCCTCAAAGTAAGACCCGGCACAGCCAGATAAGTAAAGAAAATAAATATAAAAACAAGGCGGGTGCACCTCACCCCCTCTGCCCAGGGAGGTAGTAAATGAAGAATCGCCAACAGCCTCATGCGACAGAATAAATAAAGCAGAGTAGTGAGGGGTGGGGGTGTCAGGCCAGCTTCTTGGGTGGTCCTACGCAATGGGGCCCTGCTAAGGAGTGACAGCTGATCTGGAGACCAGGGTTCCAGGGCCATAGGGAGAGGGTAGAGGGGGGTCTCCCCAAGCACCCGACACAGGGGGTCTGGCAGCTTGGCGCCCTGGCTGCCGCCTCTTGGTCTCACTGTCCTGGGCACACGGTGGAAGCCGTGAACAGGTGCGTCCAGGGGAGGCAGGGGCGCACCTTGCGTGGGTGGAGGCTGGGAGCTCTCAGGCTGCCAGGCCTGGGAGTGGGGACAGGGCATCTCCCACGCTCCCAACTCCTAGGAGGAGGTCTGGCCCCCTGGGAGGCTGGGAGGGGTGGAGCGGCCACATTTCCCAGACGCAGCCTCTCTGGGCCTCAATCAGTGCCAAGTCTCAGAGGGCTGCCTTTGTGTGCGAAGGGACAGCAGGTCTGGTTTCCTCTGGGCTGGGGGGTTGGGCCTCCACTGGGCCAGCAGCCAGGGCCCAGCGCTGCCCCCTACCCCAGCCTGGGCTTCCAGCACCTGCTCCTACCCCATGGGGACAGCAGGCCGGGGTGGCGCTGGGAGCCCCTGTGTCCCCCCCAGAGGACAGGGCCCCGGCAGGTGGCTGGACCGTGACTGAAGCAGCTGCCAGGCCCCGCGTGGGATCCATTAATCCTGCAGTGACTGCAGCAGGTGCCAGCATTACGCCCACTCTTCAGACAGGGCAGTGAGGCTCAGCCGCTGCTGGGATCTGGCCGGGTCCCAGAGCTCGGAAATGGCAGAGCCAGCAGGTCCCAGCCTCGTCTGCCGGCTGCCCACGTGCCTGCCCTCTGGGGCCTCCCCACAGGCTGCCTCCCTGGAGACCCTGCTCCATGGCTCCGGGTGAGAGCCTGGCAGGGAGGTTTGAGGGATGGGCTGGCAGAGATGGGGAGGGGCACACATTGGGCCTGGGCCTTCCGACTCTAGCCCCACCTTCCTCCCTCTTTAGGTTTCCACTGGGCCCCATCCTGTGCCAGCCCTTCTAAAGCCCTCTGCAGTGGCCAGTTTTGTGAGGGGGAATGACATGTAACTTACCCCTTAGCCAGCCCTTTGCCCTTCAGCTCCAGTTACACTGGCCTTCTTGCTGTTTACTCCTAGTTTGCTCTTCCTGCCCCAGGGCCTTTGCACAGCCAGCCCTTCTGCCTGGAGCATACCCTCTCTTATGGTGTAGGACTTGGATGCCACCTCCCCAGGGAGGCCTACCATGATTTCCCCACCTGCACTGGGTGCCCCTCCCCTGCCCGCTCTCCTGTTTCCTCTATGGCAGGTGTAATCGTCTCACACATGAGCCGTGTTGTCACCCAGTGTGTTTGCCAAGTGAAAGTGAACAGCAGACAGTGCTCTGCAGGCTAGGGGTGGGCCCCATGGGCAGGGGTGGGAGTGACCAGAGAGGCAAAAGGTCACAGCACTCCTTGGCCATCTGACCACCTCTCCCCGACAGGGCCAGTACTGCGACATCTGCACGGCTGCCAGCAGCAACAGGGCTCACCCTGTGAGCAACGCCATTGATGGCACGGAGCGCTGGTGGCAGAGCCCACCATTGTCCCGGGGCCTGGAGTACAACGAGGTCAACGTCACCCTGACCTGGGCCAGGTACAGTCCCTGTTCATCTGCTGCAGCCCCGCCCTGTGTCTCTGGCAAAAGGGCTCCCCTTGGGGCATGGACTGGAAGGCGGGGTCTCCACCTAGAGTGGGCTGGGAGGCCGGGCTGGACCAGGCATGGATGGACTGCTTGTAGCAAGCTCAGCACGGACACAGGCGTGGCAGTGGGCACCTTCCATTGTTTTCTCAGCATCCTCATGGTTCACAGCAAGGCAGGAGGCCAGATGGGGGGCTTCCCAGAGGTCACATGGAGAATTAGGGTGAGGGGCACTGGAGGGCTGACACGGAGGTGGGGCTGAAGGCTGTGGGCCCTGTGCCCCTGGCCAAGCGCCCTGGTGTTTACTCAGAGGAATTCCTCCACAGGGAGCCAGGCCCGCTGGGGAGTGGGAGGGGCTGCAGGAATGCACAGGCCAGCGGAAGTGGACATTCCTAGGATACCTGTGCTGTGGGGGCCACCCAAGGGTTAGGTGTGCCCTCCCCCACTCCCAGGCAGGCAGGCAGGAGGGTGTCAGGCATTTCCCTCTTTGGTGGATCTGGGCTGGTTCAGGCTCACAGGCTGTGTCCCACTCTCCACATGACATTGTTAGGTGTCTGACCTTGGAATCCTGGCCTGTGAAATGGGCCAGCAGTCCCATCGCCTCCTTGGGTGGAGCGGGGCAGGGGTGGCAGGTCGATGAGGTCGAGCCCAGAAGCAGCCAGCTCTGGGCCTGCCTGGGCATCAGGGTCAGGGCTGATCCTGCTCGGCCCCACGCTCACCCCTTCCCTGGTCACAGGGACTGGGGAAGGAGCCCTGGACCGTGAGCCCAGGGGCCTGAGTCCAGGCTGGCTTAGCCAGCATCCTGGTGCGTGACCTGGTGGGTCTCTGCTCCTCACTGGGGCTCCATCCTGCTGTCACCTTGAGGGCATCCCAGGAGAGGCGAGGACACATCTCCTGGAAGCCTGTCTGGGTGGGAGGCAGGCCCTGCAGGCAGGTTTAGTGGGCAGTGTTGGTTGCCTCCTGCCCCACCTGGAGGCCTGATGGGCAGAGGGTAGTAAGGGGAATGGGTTTGAGTCCCAGGAAGTGGCCTGAGAGTTCCAGGGGAATGGAGGGGTGGGGTTAGCTCTTAGGCCCTGGAAGGGGCTCCCTTCCCAGGCCCTGCAGGAGGCCCCTGGGCTGCCAGTGCTGCCTGGCCCAGGTCTAGGGGGCGCCAGGCCCACTGCCCTTCAGCTCACTGGGCTTTCACCACACCTGTGCTCTCTTCCCTTCTGCCGGAAGCATGAAAGGGACCTCAGCGACCCTGTGTGCCCCAGGGTGCCCCTGTCTCCGGCACTGCCCTAGAAGGGGTGCCAGGAAGGGAGAGGGGGATGTGGACTCTGCCCCTGCCTCAGGGTCAGCAGGTGAGCTTGTGCTGAGCCACTGGGTCCTTCTTGCCCCTCCTCCTCTGTGGACAAGCCTGGCCAGGCTGGGGCAGGGCAGGGGTGCTCTCTGGGCACACAGTGGTCTGGCCTCCCGAAGCAGGTGGGCACAGTGCCCTCCCGAGGTGCGATGGGTGGGGACAAGGGGGAGCTCGGACAGTGCTCACCCCACCCCACCCCCGCTCCGTCTTTGTGGCCCCCTGTGCCTCAGTGTCTATCTGTGTAAGACAGGGATGTGGAGGCAGGCGGGATATTTGCCCTGCAGACTGGGCCTGCACTGGGCCAGAGTTTCATTCTGTGTGCATTTTTCTCACCAAGACTCGGTTTCCCCAAATGTAAGCGACACAAATGGGAAAGCAGCCGTTTCTAGCCCTGCTTGGGGAGAGATCAACTCTCCCACCCGCCCACTGCTCTTCCTCTCTCTCTCCCCCGTCCTCTCTTTTTGCCACCC
>SJYC01137753.1:0-34409 GCA_006408675.1 Madoqua kirkii | reverse complement strand
CAGCCCATCCACCTAACATCCATCTACCCGCCAACCGTTTGCTCTTCTCATGTCCCCACCCCTCCCTTCTTCCTTCTCCTCTTTATGACTTATGGAAGCCCCCGTCTTGGTTAAAGAGATGCCAGCCTTGGTTGGGGCGGGGGCAGGGGAGCCTAAGACGTGCCCAGTTGCGTGCTTTGGAGTTGGCTGAAGTGGAAGCACCAGTGTCCAGCTCCGTGATGAGAGAAAACCCTTTCCTGGACATGTTCCTGAGCCATGGTGGAATTCCAGAGGTGACTCCCGCATTCACCACCCTCCCTTTAGGAAAAGGAGCTCGTTGCCTCTTCCTCCCCAAGTCACTGTGTGATGACTGGGTCCCTTCGGCATGCCCTGCTCGTGGAGGTTGGGGACAGAGACCAGGCTCCTCGTGGGCAGAGGTTCCCACAGGGGTAGGAAATGGGGGCTCTGGAGGATGGAGGGGGCACAGGCTGGAGTGCTGGGAGAAGGCGTTTTGGAGCCGCCCTCACAGCGACCCTGGGATCTACCTCCTCAAGTGCCCCCAATCTGGTCACGGGAGCAGCTGGCCTGTAGCCAGACTGAGGGTGTCCCGGGCAGGACCCTCCAAGCACACTGGCTGTGCAGGGGGAGGGAGGCCAGTGGGAGGGGCCTGG
This sequence comes from Madoqua kirkii, assembly GCA_006408675.1. Classification (NCBI taxonomy): domain Eukaryota; kingdom Metazoa; phylum Chordata; class Mammalia; order Artiodactyla; family Bovidae; genus Madoqua; species Madoqua kirkii. The sequence continues at coordinate 33,759 of SJYC01137753.1, read as the reverse complement.
GGGTCCCTGGCTTGGGGACTGGGCCTTCCTTTGGGGCGCAGGTCCCCCTGGGGTGGGGCTGGGTCTTCTGTTCGGAGGCAGTGAGTGGGCAGTGAGGTTGGGCCCTCCCTCTGTGGCGGCTGCCAGGGGCCTTTGTTCTGGGATGTGAAGCGGATGCCCCAGGAAAGCGGGTGGGGGCGGGGCAGCTGGCCCTGGGCATCAGGAAGACTTCCTGGCCAGGAAGGAGGCCAGGGAGGACCGCTGGCAGCTCCTCTTCCTCCTCACCCCAGGGTGGGGCTGCGGCTGATGGGGCCTGGTCCCTGTAGCGTCCATCTGTCCTGGGGCCTCGAGGAGTCTTCTCCCTGTCTCCTCCTCATTGCCTCTGACCTTCCCCAGGATGAGGAAGGGGTTACTGCACTCTATTCCTCGCTTTGTGCAGATGGAGAAACCAAGATCCCAGGAGTGAGGGCCTGGCCAAGAAGGGCGTGGAGAGGTCCAGGCCTCCACTCCTGCCCTGCTTACCTTGGCCAGGACCCCAGACCTGAGAGGACAGTCTGTGGGGCTGAGCCTGTGAGATGCAAGCCTCAGAGAGGGTCTCTGTGGCTGGAGACCGAGGGGGCATGGTCCCGAGTCCCAGCAGTGGCCTGCCTGGGGGTCCTCCAGGGGCCAGCAGGTTCTTGCTATCTCCTGTCTCCCTCTCTTGCCTGCGTCCAGCTCCCTGTTCTGAGCCTCACCTTCTGTGTTCCCAGGGGGTCTTGGGGAGCTGGGCAGGGTGAGTAACGGCTGGTTCTGGGGGGAGTCGCCTCCCTCTCCAGACACCCCCTGGTGGCCCAGCCATGGGGGAGGGCCTCTCCCCAGCAGACCCCACCTGTGGGCTCAGCCCTCACTCCTCAGATGCAGAGGCAGGCGAGGAATAGAGGTCCCCTCCCAGCTGTGAGCTGTGTTCTCTGCTTGTGCCCTGAGTGGGATGGCCCTTTGTTCCAGCCCTGAAAGGCCAGGTCTGGAGGGGAGGAAACTGGAGACCAGGTGGAGGGGTATAGTGGAGGGGTCTGGACTGGCAGTTGGGTGTAGGCTGGGGGGTTGGGTGGGAGGCCAAAAGTGTTGGTTGTGGGAGTGAAAATGCCAGGATGAGGGGTCTGCCCTCCCTGAGGAACAGTGAGGAGGCAAGGAGGGCACCAGCTGCCCCCCTCACCCCTACCACAGCGGGGTTGGAGCACCAGTGTGGAGGAGAGGCCAGGCCAGCTGTGCCTCGGGCCCTCCTCTGACGTGGGCTGTGAGCACCTGCCCGGGCCTTGCTGCTCACGAGGGCCCCGGACGTACTGGCTTCTTTATGGTCAGGACCCTCCATGCAGCTCTACCCTGCCCACCCTGGTCCTGGGCTGTACCCCTCTGAGCTGGTCAGTCCGGGGCTCCCTAGGCAGGCAGCCTGGCCTGCTGGGTCATGAGGTCACGGTCACTGGCCTGGCTGGCCAGGCCCAGCTGGGCTCTCAGCCATGTGGGCAGCGCCCCAGGAGAGTCAGCAGGGTTGCTCAAGGGAAGTGACCGGAAGTGTGGCTGAGACCGGCCAGCCTCTGGTTACAGGTGGGGGGTCTGGACCAGACACAGCCCCTTGGGATGGGCTCCCTGGGGGGGTGAGAGTGTGGGGGTCTGGGACAGCCTCCCCAGGGTGAGTCTTCAGGCCAGCAAGGGTCCCTTCTTTCCTTGTGGGAGCTGGGAGACCCTGCTCAACTCGTCCCTTGGCTTGAAGGACTCAGGGCCAGAGGGGCTGCCGGGGCTGGAACTGGGGCCATTTGTCCTCCGCCCCTGCTGCCACTCTCCCCGACCATCATGGCACGCAGCAGCACTCCAGCCTCCTCATACTGAGCCCCCCAGGCTCCTTTCTTCTGTCTGTTTTTAAACAAACGCTGTGGCATTGGCTTCCAGCAACACAGCTCACACTGAAGTCTATAAACTGTTTGGGTGTCGGGGTCCTCTTGGGATAAACTTCACTTCCTATGGCCTGAGGCTGGCCATCTGGCCTGACCTGGGCCAGGCTGCAGGGGGGTGTAGGACAGAGACAGGAGCTCTGGGGGGGTATGGTGGGCCTGAAACCCCTCCCTTCAAGGCAGGGGCCCCAAGACAGTGTATGAGTGGTGGGGGTTTGTCTGAACTCCCTCCCAAGCCTAGCTCCATTGAGGTCCTTCATCTAGCTGGTGAGTTCCTATAGAGCTGTCAGATTGCCCAATTGCTGAATTGCACACTTGCCCCACTCTACACACTGGTGTGTTGGGTACCTGGCCCCACAGAGTCAGGGCTCCTGGGGCCTCTGCCTGCCCACTCTATATTTCCAGGTTTTATTTTTCTTTCCAACAGTGGCTTTTCCACTCCTGGAGTGGCAGCCACGTGTGGTTTGTTTTCAGCTCCCCGTTGTGTGTTGTGTGGATGGCCATTCTTATTTACCCAGCTGGGGGCCTGAGTCGACATTCCCACTAGGCCACCCCGCTCCCCACCTCCCGCTGTGGCGTTTATGTTTATGAAGGTTTCCAGATGGGATCTCCGGCGAAAGGGCAAACCCGGGGTGCTAGCTCAACTAGATTCAGCACACAGGGCCCTGAGGCCAGTCTAACAGTCTGGGGTGGTGGTCCAGGAGGTCTGGGTGCCCCTGGGAACAAAGTGGGAGCTGGTCCGGACGCCTGGTCTAGGAGGGGCTTCCTGCCCCACCCGGCCTGGCTGAGACCCTGGCCCATCCCTAGGAATCAGCATGGGGCCCTGCTTCCTGTGGGGTCAGGCTGAGTCACAGACTGCCTGGTGATTCATGCTGGTGGCCCAGCGGGTGGGGGCAGGGTGCTCCCTCCCCAGGACCGGGGCACAGGGCCTGGCTTGGGGCAAAGGTGGAGTGTGCTTTCCCTGATGACCTTGTGCTTCCAGAGGCTCCAGCATCAGCCCTGTCCTTGGTACATGGATGCCTGAGCCCAGGAGGCTTCCTGCCTGCTGTCCCCTCCGGCACCCCTGTCCCTGGGGCTATGGAGACCCCCTGGGGGTTTGCAGCAGCAGCTTCCTCTCTAGCCCTCCCTGTGTCTTCTGACTCCAGCCCATCCCTTGCTTGCCCTCCCACCCCGCAATCTCTGCCTCTGGTGTGCCTCTGGGTGACCTCTGCTCGCCTGCAGGAACAGGTGGCCTCTTCTCTTTGGAGACTCTCCAAGCCTTCACAACCTTTCTTCAGGTCTTACTCTCTGACCTCTGGCCTCTGACCTCTGCTGAGTTTGTCCCACTACTCCCTGCCTACCCTGGACCATCTAGCCACTGAGGCCTGGGATGCACCCAGGCTCTCCAGGCTCCGCCACCCTCTCCAGGCAGCGGTCACAGGGCAGACCCCCTCCTGGCAAGCCTGGCCCTCCGAGGTCAGGCTGGGTGGGGGGGGCTATGGCCAAGAGGCGGGTCTGGCTGCTGTCCTGGAGACGTGCCTGCCCCAGAATAGCCAGATTTTTAAAAATAACTCAGGAGGCTTTTGTTTGGCTTTTGCTTTAAAAGACTTTTTTCCTTTTGCGCAGAGCTCTGTAGCAGCAGGAAAGGTCAGGGGAGCTGGCAGCTGAGCAGAGTGGAGCGGGCGGGGATGGCGTGGGGAGGGCCAGGGAGGCCAGGGGTCTGCACTCGCTCCAGGTCGTGCCCGGGGCGTCTGTGTGGCTCCCCGAACCAGACTGGGGACAGATGGGCGAGCTGAACATATGCCGAACCGTCCCTCCAGCCTTCTGTGACTGTGAGACAACCACGTGGACAGATGGACAGAAGGCAGGGGTCTTCCTTGGAGCGCACCCAGAGGGCTGGGCCTGTGCAGGGTTGGGGGGGCGGGGGGTTAGTTTTCATGCTGCCCCTGTCCTGCCTGATTAGCATCTTCGAGTCAATATTTGTGCAAGCGCTCTCAGCTGGGAAAAATGTGTGCCGCCTGCCGACCTGGGGGAGGGACCAAGCTGGCCATGGAGGGTGCAGCCTGGTGGCCTCGCTCAGGAAAGGCGGGGGTGGGCCCCGTGGGGCTCTGAGCAAGGCTTTAATCTCTGGGGGCTTTCTGTGGCAGCCATGCTGCTGCCCCCAGAATAGCGTATGTCCAAGTCCAGTGCACACTGACACCCCCACTCTCCATGTCCCCCTTCCTCACGAAGACCCCTCCTGGCACAGGGGCCATTTGCAGTCCCCAGGGCTTCCTGGAATGCCTGAGGGGTTGGCCAAGGTGCCTGCCAAGTGTAGGGTCTGTACCCCCAGAGGCTTGAGCCCTTCCCCTGACTGGGCAGGGCCAAGTGGAAGATGACCTCAAGGCCTGGCAATGGGTAAATAGGCCCTCACCCCCCTACACACGCCCATGGAAAGGCCTCTCCCTGCAAAAGCCAGGCCTTCTCGGAAGGGCAGAGTTAGGAATAGGCGTGTCTCAGGGTCCTGGGACCTCACAGCCCCGGCCCCCTAACCCACCCCCTACGCCTGGATTCTAGGCGCCTGGTCTCCTGCGGGCTGGGCCCTGAGGGGTCTGTGGTCCCCTCACTGTCTGAGGGGTTACCACAGCAGCTTCAGGCTGATCAGGGGAGTGGGTGACTGTGGGCATTGGCAGCCCTGGAGGTGACCCAGGGGTCCCCTAGGCTTCAGGCCTGGCTGACAGACCAGCTGGTTCCAGAGCAGTGGACACTGGAAGGGGCCTGTTCCTCTGGGCTGGGCAGAGCCTCACTGAGGGGACAGTGAGTGGCCTGAGGTGCGACGTTGCCCTTGAGGCTGGTGAGCAGTTCAGAGCCCACCTGTGAGCAGGTCTGGCATGGCGGTGTAACTGAGGGCCCCGAGGGCTGGGGCGAGCCTCGTCCATGGGTGGAGTGTTCACTAGCTGTGTCTCTGCCCTTCATCTAGGGCCTCAGCTTTCCCCATGTACATACTGGGCACCGGGTTCTCCACTGGCCCTGCCCAGGTCTCCTTGGAACCCAGACTTTGCACATAGACAGCAGCTCAGAGAATGGTGCCTCATCTTTGGCTTTGGGGCAGAGGTAGGGGAGGAGGAGGGGTCATTGGCCCTCTAAGCTGAGGTCTGGAGCTTGGGACAGGGGAATATCCATGGATGCCAACCTCTGGCCCAGAGGAGAGAGACAAAAGAGTGGGGTCAGATCAAGACCCGTGACGGAACATAGAGGTCAGCCTGGGTCACCTGGCGGGACCTTGGAGGGTTCTGGGTGCCTCTGGATGAACAGCCTCCCCTGTCCCCCTGGCCAGGTGCTGCCGTAACAGCTTGGCCCAGCAGAGCTCCAACTTCTGACTCCTGGGTTGGCAGAGTCTCCCTGGCCCAGCTTTGGGAGGGCCTGTTTGTCTGTCTCCCCTCTGAGGCTGCACACAAGCCTGTGCCAGTGGCCTTGTGTCAGTGACAGGCAGAGGCTGGGCCCTGGGGATCCTCGCTGCCCCTGTGGCTGGAAAGTGGGTGAGATGGGCAGGTCCTGAGTTGGCTCTGAGGATGATGGGGTCACCAGGATGACTGTGACAAGGGCCCCATCCTGGGGAGGGGTTCATCAGCCTGCTGTACGAGGAGGCCAAGGCTCCTGGGAGCTTGGGACATCACCTGGCCACCTTCCCAGGCCAGCCACCAGAACTCTGGGGACAGTGGGGTGAGCTTCTGCCATCACTTTGCCCAGCTCCACTGCCTGGGCCCTATAGACAGGCTGCCTGAGTGTGGGCCCTGTCTGACTTCAGCCCCCAAAGGCTTGTGTGCAGCCTCAGCTGGGATGGGGCTGGGGAGGGGTGCGTCTGAGCCCTAAGTCACCCTCAGGCCCAAGAGGGGAGCCCTCCAGAAATGCTGGGTTCTGCTGGTCATCTCTATGTCCCCGGTGCAGGCCTCAGTGGCTCTCGGCTGGCCCGCAAGCTGAGGGGCTGCCCCCTGAGCCAGCTGGCCCTCTTACCTGGGTGTGTCTGGCCCCTGAGGGCAAGCCCACAGATATCCCCTGGAACCTCACCTCACAGGGTGGGGGCGGCCCTCCAGGTGTTTGAAGGCCCCACATGGCATGGAAGCGGTCTCAGCGGTGTTCACCCACCATCTGGCAGGTTTTCCATGTGGCCTACGTGCTCATCAAGTTTGCCAATTCCCCTCGGCCAGACCTCTGGGTGCTGGAGCGGTCCACGGACTTTGGCCATACCTACCAGCCCTGGCAGTACTTTGCATGTGAGTCTCCTGGAATGAGGGGCTGGTAAGGGGGGATACCCTGGGTGAGTGGGCTGCCAGTGCTGTGCTCTCAAGGCCTCTGGATACCAGGCCTGCCCTCACGCCCGGCTTCTAGGTGGGCCAGGCTGTGGGGTGCATCTTCCTGAAGGCAGGTAGGGGTTCAGTGCCTTGCGTCCCTGACATGACACTGCTGGGTCCATCTCCTAGCTCACTGTGGACTGGCCTTATGCTCCAGCAACTCCTGAGGTGGCTTAGGCCACCAACTTAGCTGGCCCATCAGGAGAGCACGGGAGCCCTGCGCCCCTGCTCACTGGTTAGCCCTGCCACTTGCCACCCTGACCAATCTTGTCCATGCAGCTCCAATTGGGTGGTCCTGGAACCTGTGTCCCTTGCAAGCTCCAAAGCCCAAGAATGAGTGCAGGGCAGCCCTGTGAGGGACAGTTAGGATGAGTGCCCTAAGGGTGGGATTGGGGAGGGACACACAAAGGGACACTCTGCAGAGAGAAAGGCAAAGGCCTGGATGGTCAGCTCACCAAGAGTGGGCAAGTTCAGGCAAGTTCCAGGCAGGGGCACCCTGGGTCCTGATGTGCCCTCTGGAGGAAGCTGCGATGTGCTCCACGCTCTGTTGAAGGAAACCCCGAGGGTGGGCCGCCATCCTGCATTCCGGTTGATGCTTCTTCCTGGCTGAGGCCATGGGCTCCAGAAAGACAGAGCGCTCAGGGCAGTAGGGCACTGCCTCCTCCGAGGGCTTTCCCAGAGCGCCAAGCGCTCACCCTTGGCATTCCCGCAGCCTCCAAGAGGGACTGCCTGGAACGGTTCGGGCCAAGGACGCTGGAGCGCATCACGCAGGACGACGACGTCATCTGCAGCACGGAGTACTCGAGGATTGTGCCTCTGGAGAATGGCGAGGTGGGCCGAGCGGGACAGCGCGGGGCATGCGACCTGGCGGTCAGTGCCAGCACCATGCCCCCACCTGATCTGCGTCCATCCTCAGATCGTGGTGTCCCTGGTGAACGGTCGCCCAGGTGCTATGAACTTCTCCTACTCGCCGCTGCTGCGTGACTTCACCAAAGCCACCAACATCCGCCTGCGCTTCCTGCGCACCAACACACTGCTGGGCCACCTCATGGGCAAGGCGCTGCGGGACCCCACGGTCACCCGCCGGGTGAGCGGGCGGGCATGTGGGCCTGCGGGCAGGTGTGGGCGGGGCCCCAGGGCAGGTGTGGGCGGGGCCTCATGGGGGCTGGGGCTGCTGTGGGCGGGGCCACCTGGGCTCAGGGCAGGAGTGGGAGGCCACACGCTCACATTGCGGGCCTTGCACAGTACTATTACAGTATCAAGGACATCAGCATCGGCGGCCGCTGTGTCTGCCACGGGCATGCGGATGTCTGTGATGCCAAAGACCCCACAGACCCCTTCAGGTGAGACCTGCAGCTCACTGCTCATCCCCCTATCTTGTGCTCAACCTGAGAGAGAGGAGGCTTGGTTTCATCGCCCCTACACTGGCTCCTCGCCCCTCGTTTCTCCGTGGCCTCAGTTTCCCTGTGTGCACAGTGAGGTGGAAGGGCAGGGCTTAGTGTCTGGTTGAGCCTCTCTGCCCTGCTGCCCACAGAGGTGGAGCCTTCCCTGGGCCTGTGACCCAGCTGCCCCTCTGGGGTAGGGGGAGCTCTCCCACCTTCCTTGAGGACACAGATTATAAACTCCCTGCCATCCACCCTGACCTCCATCCTCAACACAGGCAGGGGCCGAGGCGCAGGACAGGGAGCAGCCCAGAGACCTTGCTCTGACACGCTCAGCGGAGGCTCTGAGCTCAGCCAGCAAGGCAGGGCTCAGGAACCTGCGTCTTTAACAAGCTGCCGCTGGTGCTGTGTGCCTAAGTGGCTCCAGCGCTGCGAATTCAGCAGTGAGCACTCAGCTAAATGATCAGCCTGAGCCTGGCACTAGGCCAGCTCTCCTCCAGGCTCGGCAGTGGATTCATCTGTGTGTTCACGCCTCCCTCCCTCCTTTTCCCTTCCCTCTTAACCTCCTCCCTCTCTCCCTCCCTCCCATCCATCAGCAGCTGTGTGTGGAGTTAACACATGCTGGGCTGTGTTCCTGCTCCAGAGGCACAGGTGGGCCTCCCGCCCCACCCCAGCAGCCCCTGTTCTGGGCAGGCAGGAAACGGGAGGCCTGTGCCCAGTGCAGGGGTCCTGGCAGGGCTGAGGGCTCTGGGGATAAAGCAGGTCCAGGGCTGGACAGGCAGTGCTGGAAGAGGCAGCAGAGCCTGCCAAGGGAGCTGAGGCCAGGCTCCTGCCTGCCAGCCACCTCCTCCTGCTGCTTCCCTCGCCTTGAAATCGTGCAGCCCCCTCAGTTCTGGGGTTTATCGCTGTGTCCACATCCTAGTTGATAGGGAGGTGGATGAAGCCCAGACAGTGCAGAAGCTCACCCCTGTTCTCATAGTCAAAAAACACCAAGAGGTGAACCCTAGACCTCCTCAGGTGTGGCTGATGGGTCTGCAGGGGGAGGGGTACGATCAGACTGGTGCAGGCCCCCAGGACCTGTGTGGCCCATCTAGCCTCAGTGTGGCCCTGGGCGAGGATTCCTGCCCACAGCTTCAGGTGCTAAACCCAGACGCAGTTGGTTGCTTTGGGAAATTAAGTGCCAAGTGGGACTCGTGATGGTTGGTTAGGGCGCCAGCTGGGCGGCCAGATCAGCCCCGGAGGAGAGGCAGGCCTGCCTGTGCCTGCTGGGAGGGCGTCAGCATCCGCCCTGACTCACCTGCACCTGGGCATAAACAGAGCTCTGCTCACCCTGCAGAGCATGTGGGGCGTCTCTCCCAGAACCGCAAGCACCAACACCCCTCGCTCACCCATGCCCCGCAGCGTCAGCCTGCTGTGTCTTCCCTGCGTCGTGTCTGCTGCCTCTTCTGCCTCTTCCACGAGGGCTCTGCCCTACCAGCTGCTCTTCTCTGCCCTCAGCCTCTACCACCATCCCCTCCACCCCCACTTGCATCCTCTCTGCCCTCTCTAGCACCATCATTCTGAGTGCCGACTACCTGCCCAGTCTGTGCCCAGCCCCCAGTCACACTTCTCCACCTCTTGGTTTAGAAGTCTATTCAGGCTTACAGAATGTCAGAGGCTGGGTGGCTTATAAACCATGAAGACTTATTCCTTACAGTTCTGGAGGCAGCTGAGGCCCTCTTCCTAGTTCATAGGTGACTGTCTTCTGGCTGTGTCCTTATAATGTGGGAGGGGTGGGGAGCTCTCTGGGGTCTTTTTATTATTTTTTTAAGATTCTTTTTCGTTTTAAAGCATTTTATCTTTGGCTGTGCTGGGTCTTTGTAGCTTGCTGGGAGCTCTCTCTAGTTGCAGAAAGCAGGGTCTATTCTTACTTGTGCTAGCTGGGCTTCTCATTGTGGTGGCTTCTCTTGTTCCAGAGCGCAGGCTCCATGGCACATGGGCGCAGCACTTGCTGTGCCGGCTGAGTTGCCCCACAGCATGTGTCCTTCCAGAACAGGGATTGAACCTGTATCCCCTGCTTTGGCAGGCGGACTGCCAACCATTGGCTCGCCAGGGAGGTGATACTGATAGTTTAGCTGGCTGTAGAATTCCTGGTTGATGGCTATCTCTTTCAACACTTGAGAAATGTCATTTCACTGTCTTCTGGGTTATAATCTTTAAACACTCTCTTTTTATGGTTTCAACCTGATTGCTCCATGGAGTGAAGTTCCTGGGTTGCAGCCCTGCTGTTGGTTGTTGACTGACCATTGGGTTGACTGACCCCATTGGGTTGTTGCTGTGCAGGTTTTCAATAGGGCTTCACCCGTGTGATGACCATGTGCCCTAGATTGGGAAGAATCCCTCCAGCATGGTTTCCCAAGGACTTTTGACAGATGCCCTAATCTTTGTGTTAATTTCCTGGTTAAGGGGTACACTGACAGTGTTCAGTTCAGTTCAGTCACTCAGTCGTGTCCAGCTCTTTGCAACCCCATTAACTGCAGCACGCCAGGCCTCCCTGTCCATCACCAACTCCTGGAGTCCACCCAAAACCATGTCCATTGTGTCAGTGATGCCATCCAACCATCTCATCCTCTGTCGTCCCCTTCTCCTCTGCCCTCAATCTTTCCCAGCATCAGGGTCTTTTCCAATGAGTCAGCTCTTCACATGAGGTGGCCAAAGTACTGGAGTTTCAGCTTTAACATCAGTCCTTCCAATGACCACCCAGGACTGATCTCCTTTAGGATGGACTGGTTGGATCTCCTTGCAGTCCAAGGGACTCTCAAGAGTCTTCTCCAACACCACAGTTCAAAAGCATCAATTCTTCGGCACTCAGCTTTCTTTATAGTCCAACTCTCACATCCATACATAACTACTGGAAAAACCATAGCCTTGACCAGACGGACCTTTGTTGACAAAGTAATGTCTCTGCTTTTTAATATTATCAGTCCTTCCAATGACCACCCAGGACTGATCTCCTTTAGGATGGACTGGTTGGATCTCCTTGCAGTCCAAGGGACTCTCAAGAGTCTTCTCCAACACCACAGTTCAAAAGCATCAATTCTTCGGCACTCAGCTTTCTTTATAGTCCAACTCTCACATCCATACATAACTACTGGAAAAACCATAGCCTTGACCAGACGGACCTTTGTTGACAAAGTAATGTCTCTGCTTTTTAATATGCTGTCTAGGTTGGTCATAATTTTTCTTCCAAGGAGTAAGCGTCTTCTAATTTCATGGCTGCAGTCACCATCTGCAGTGATTTTGGAGCCCCCCAAAATAAAGTCTGCCACTGTTTCCCCATCTATTTGCCATGAAGTGATGGGACCGGATGCCATGATTTCTGAATGTTGAGCTTTAAGCCAACTTTTTCACTCTCCACTTTCATCAAGAGCCTTTTTAGTTCCTCTTCACTTTCTGCCATAAGGGTGGTGTCATCTGCATATCTGAGGTTATTGATATTTCTCCTGGCACTCTTGATTCCAGCTTGTGTTTCTTCCAGCCCAGCATTTCTCATGATGTACTCTGCACAGAAGTTAAATAAGCAGGGTGACAATATACAGCCTTGACGTACTCCTTTTCCTATTTGGAACCAGTCTGTTGTTCATGTCCAGTTCTAACTGTTGCTTCCTGACCTGCATGCAGGTTTCTCAAGTGTAGATTCTTGAAAAATCAAACAGTAGCCACAGGGCCTTGGTTGTGGATCCTCAGTGCTGCCTCTCCAGGCTCTGTGTGCAGCCCCTTGTGCAGGAAGGGAGGGGCTCCAGTGGACTTGGAGCTGTCAGTCTCCTTCTTGCACTGGCTCCTGTGGCTGGCTCAGGACTTGCAAGCGCTGTGGTACTGGGCTAGGACTGAGGAGCGCACGGCCCTGGGGTGGGGCTGTGCTTCCCCTTTGACTGAGTTGTGGAGGTGTGTGCTGAGGGGAAGGGTGGTTCTGTGCTCAGTCCTCAGCTGCAGCCAGCTGTCCCCCTGCCCACTGAGCCAGCAGGAGCTGCTCTCCAGGACAGTAGGCTGGATTCCAGCCCTTTGACTGGAGTCTACCCTCAGCTGGAAGAGGAAGCAGTTCTTGGCCACTTGCCCCTGGGGAGGAGCCCTGGTTAATAGGGGTGTCTGGCTGAGCCCAGGACTGCCTGCTGAGCAGGACCCAGACCTCAGAGTTGGCCCAGGAAAGCTGCAGACTTGGCCTGGGTCCTAGCTGTGATGGGGAGGGTGTAGCGGAACCGGAGGGGCCCAGGATTCAGGGTCACCTGTGGTCAGGGGCACATGCACTGGCCATGCCATGCTCTGCCCCAGCGTGCATCCTCCATGAAGTCCCAGCAGAGCCGCTGCCTTTCTCCAGTCCCTCTGGGTCCCCGGTGGGTCTGAGCCCTTCCTGTGCCCACGTGTCCCCTACAGGCTTCAGTGCGCCTGTCAGCACAACACATGTGGGGGCTCCTGTGACCGCTGCTGCCCTGGCTTCAACCAGCAGCCATGGAGGCCAGCAACCACAGACAGTGCCAACGAATGCCAGTGTGAGTGCCCCTCCACATGCCTGCACGGTGCTCACACATGCTCAAATGTACTCATATCCGCACAGTGTACTCTTGTACTCACATCACATTCTTAATACTCATGTACACACACATGTTTGCACACGTGCATGTGCACATGTGCCCACACAGTACATGTAGCGTTCATACATGTTCACACACGCTTATACACACTAAGAGTGCTGTTGGCACATTCAGGCAACATGGCACACTCCATCACCTGAGCCTGGGATCACCTGCCGTTTGTGGGATGTGCCTGGGGGTCCCAGTTGGGTGGGGTCCCAGAGGCCTGCCCACAGCTGAGCCCCTGGTTCTCCAGCCTGCAACTGCTATGGCCACGCCCATGACTGCTACTATGACCCAGAGGTGGATCGGCGCAACGCCAGCCAGAACCAGGACCAGGTCTACCAGGGCGGGGGCGTGTGCATCGACTGCCAGGTGGGTGGGGCTGTCGCGGGTCTGTGGTGCGGGTCTCGGGTGGGCAGGGCCCGCACAAGGGTGGGGGCCGTGGCTCCTGGACTCAGCGGTGCTGTCCCGCCGCAGCATCACACCACGGGCGTCAACTGTGAGCGGTGTATGCCCGGCTTCTACCGTTCCCCAGACCACCCGCTCGACTCGCCCTACGCCTGCCGCCGTAAGTGGGGATGCCCGGGTGTGGTCAGGGCGGGGGTGTCCCAGGGGTGGCCAGGAGCAGGGTGTGCCCAGATGGGGGTCCTGGGGCCTTTGCAGCTTCCTGGGAGGCTGTGGCTCTCATCCCACATCCCAGGTCCGGGGGGAGGGCAGATGCTGACCCTCCCTGGAGGCCTGAGAGCTGTGGGCTTGAGGTCCCCTGACTTCCCACGCCCATTTAGGCTGCAACTGTGAGTCGGACTTCACAGACGGGACGTGTGAGGACCTGACTGGCCGCTGCTACTGCCGGCCAAACTTCACAGGGGCGCGATGCGACGCGTGTGCTGAAGGCTTCACTGACTTCCCACACTGCTACCGTGAGGGCGTAGCTGGGGTGGGGGGAGTGGGCAGGCACCTGAGTATCCCCCGATACTGGGCTGGAGCCAGTGGGGAGGGTTGGGAACCCTTTCATCCTGCCTGCACCACTGGGGATGTGGGGAGCCCCTGGCAGCCAGGTGCTTACCCCACCTTGCTGACACATGCTGTGTCCTCTCTCAGCGGTGCCTTCCCCTTCCCACAATGACACCGGGGAGCAGGTGTTGCCTGCCGGACATATCGTGAGTAAGTGTCCCTCAAGATCCCCATCTTGCCTTAGGGCCCACTGGAGCAGTGGGGCAGAGTGGGCCACGCCCAGGCCCACAGAGACAGGGGTGCAAAAGTAATTGTGGTTTTGCACCGTTGACTTTTGCTATTTGATATTGGGATACATTTTTAAATGTGGTTATGTGATGTATCATTTTAATGCACATTTCTTACTTCATATTCTTTTTGCTAATGACTTATTGAAAGTTGAAAGTGTTAATCGTTCAGTCACGTCTGACTCTTTGTGACCCCATGGACTGTAGCCCACCACACTTCTCTGTCCATGGCATTTTTCCAGGCAAGAATACTGGAGTGGGCTGCCATTTCCTTCTCCAGGGAATCTTCTTGACCCAGGGATTGAATTTAGGTCTCCTGCATTGTAGGCAGTTTCTTTACTGTCCCCAGGGAAGCCCTAATGAGTTGTTATTTACTCTTTGTGAAAGTGATCGTTGCTCAGTCATGTCCAACTCTTTGCAACCCAGTTTATTTTATACTTATTTTTGATTAGGGAAATGATATTAGGCAAAAATCAAATTTCAGCGATTTTCTTATTTGAGTTCAAAATGGGTTGTAAAGCAGCGGAGACAACTTGCAACATCAACAACACATTTGGCCCAGGAACTGCTAATGAATATACAGTGCAGCGGTGGTTCAAGAAGTTTTGCAAAGGAGACAAGAGCCTTGAAGATGAGTACAGTGACCAGCCATCAGAAGTTAACAACAACCAAGAGAATCATCGAAGCTGATCCTCTTACAACTACATGAGAAGCTGCCAGCTAACTCAGTGCTGACCATTCTACAATTGTTCAGCCTTTGAAGCAAATTGGAAATGTGACAAAGTTCAGTAAGACAGTGCCTAATGAGCTGACTACAAATAAAAAAATCTTTAAGTGTCGTCTTCTCTTGGTCTGTGCAACAACAGCGAACCATTTCTTCATCAGAATGTGATGTATGACCAAATGTGGATTGTATACGCTAGCCACTGACAGCTAGTTCAGTGGTTGGACCCAGAAGAAGCTCCAGAGTCAAACTTGCACCAAAAAAGGTCATGGTCACCGTCTGGTGGTGTTCTGCCCATCTGACCCACTATAGTTTTCTTTGAATCCCAGCAGAACCATTACATCTGAGAAGTTTGCTCAACAAATCGATGAGATACACCGAAAACTGCAATACCTACAGCCGGCAATGGTCAACAGAGAAGGCCCAGTTCCTCTCCACAACAACGCTCGACCACATGTCACACAACCAACACTTCAGAAATTGAACGAATTGGGCTAAGAAGTTTTGTCTCATCTGTGTATTCACCTGACTTCTTGCTAACCAACTACCACTTTTCCAAGCACCTTGACAACTTTTTTCAGGGAAAAATGCTTCCAACAACCAGCAGGAGGCAGAAAATGCGTTTCAAGTGTTCATCAAATCCTGAAGCACAGATCTTTATACTATCAGTTCAGTTCAGTCACTCAGTTGTGTCCGACTCTTTGTGACCCCATGAATTGCAGTGAAGTTAACAACAACCAAGAGAATCATCGAAGCTGATCCTCTTACAACTACATGAGAAGCTGCCAGCTAACTCAGTGCTGACCATTCTACAATTGTTCAGCCTTTGAAGCAAATTGGAAATGTGACAAAGTTCAGTAAGACAGTGCCTAATGAGCTGACTACAAATAAAAAAATCTTTAAGTGTCGTCTTCTCTTGGTCTGTGCAACAACAGCGAACCATTTCTTCATCAGAATGTGATGTATGACCAAATGTGGATTGTATACGCTAGCCACTGACAGCTAGTTCAGTGGTTGGACCCAGAAGAAGCTCCAGAGTCAAACTTGCACCAAAAAAGGTCATGGTCACCGTCTGGTGGTGTTCTGCCCATCTGACCCACTATAGTTTTCTTTGAATCCCAGCAGAACCATTACATCTGAGAAGTTTGCTCAACAAATCGATGAGATACACCGAAAACTGCAATACCTACAGCCGGCAATGGTCAACAGAGAAGGCCCAGTTCCTCTCCACAACAACGCTCGACCACATGTCACACAACCAACACTTCAGAAATTGAACGAATTGGGCTAAGAAGTTTTGTCTCATCTGTGTATTCACCTGACTTCTTGCTAACCAACTACCACTTTTCCAAGCACCTTGACAACTTTTTTCAGGGAAAAATGCTTCCAACAACCAGCAGGAGGCAGAAAATGCGTTTCAAGTGTTCATCAAATCCTGAAGCACAGATCTTTATACTATCAGTTCAGTTCAGTCACTCAGTTGTGTCCGACTCTTTGTGACCCCATGAATTGCAGCACGCCAGGCCTCCCTGTCCATCACCAACTCCCGGAGTTCACTCAGACTCACATCCATTGAATCAGTGATGCCCTCCAGCCATCTCATCCTCTGTCATCCCCTTCTCCTCCTGCCCTCAATTCCTCCCACCATCAGAGTCTTTTCCAATGAGTCAACTCTTCGCGTGAGGTGGCCAAAGTACTGGAGTTTCAGCCTTAGCATCATTCCTTCCAAAGAAATCCCAGGGCTGATCTCCTTCAGAATGGACTGGTTGGATCTCCTTGCTATAGGAATAAGCAAACTTATTTGTATTGATTGTAATGATTCCTGTTTTCATTAATAAAGATGTGTTTGAGCCTGGTTATGATGATTTAAAATTCACGATCCCAAACCACAGTTACGTTTTCACCAACCTGGTATTTCCATTTTGTTCACTTTTTCTTTGGTTCTTTTAATTTTGTGCAAATAATAAACATTCATTCTAGGAAACCTTAAAAAATACAGGAAAGCAGAAAGTTAAAGAGAGTTATCCAGAGTCGCAACTCCTGCAAACACTGCCCCCTCCCTCTGCGTGTGTGCTGTGTGTTTATAAACATCCACGTGCACTGTCTGCACTTTTGTGTAACTGGCTTTCCACCCACACCATCCTGTAAACACGTCATCTCACACTCTGCGTTATATGCACAGATGTAGTTCTTGTTTGACCAACTCTCAATTCTTGGTAATTTAGGTTTTTTCCAGAGTTTTTAAAAATACCACCATAGTAAACATCCTCGCAGCTAAAGCTTTCCATGAATTATTAACTATTTCTGCAGGACGGTTTCCTAGAAGAAGGTTTTGAAACATTTTTGGCTGCACGTTGCCAAACTGCTCTCCTGGCAAGACCGTCTGCCTGGGTGGAGTGGCATCACTCGTGTCACTCGCTTCAGAACGTTGCTGTCTCTGCATGGCAACATTCATTGTTGCAGAAATCTTCAGTTTTCCTGGAGCTGGGGTGCACCTTCTGGTTAAGGGCTTAGCAATGTCTAATTGGCCAGTATTTTCCTTTACAGCAGCTCAAGATAGTCGTGTGTCCTGTAACTGGCTCCTAGATCTGATGGCATTTGGTGTGTCCTTGGTCTTAGCTATATTTCTTTGCCTCATTTGCCTTTGAATCTTCTCTCGTGTTTCTGGACCCTTTCTGTTGTTTTCACGTGTGAATTTCCCTTTTGAGGTCGTGGCTCGGTTTTCTTTTCACTCGTTTGCCGCTGTAAGTCCTTTCCACGTGAACTGTAGCATCTATGCCTCACGAGTCACATGCTTTTCTCCCAGTGGGTAATTTGCCCATGTTGTTATTTTCTTCATAGGAATCTAATTAGACCATGGATATCTTAGGTGATGGTTTTAATTTCTTTTATCATGCAAGTTCATTTTCTACCTCATCTTAAGTCAGTTTTGGTCACTTATGTTTTCTTAGCAAATTTTGTTTATATCATTTGGATTTTAAAAGGTCAACGTTGGCATAAAGTTATACACAGTATTCTGTACGCAGTTTTCAAATCTCCTTACATTCCTTTTGTCTGTTTTTCTTTTCTTTCCTGCCTTCATGAGATGTAATAGAAGTTTGCTGAGTTTTTTAGTGTTTTTGAAGTGCAGCTTAAGGTTTTTATTGATAAGATCTGCTGGAGTGTTTCTCTGGTTTGGGAGAGAGATTTTACTTCCTAATATAGAAAAATTTGAGCTAAAATCTATCTTTCTCTCTTCTCTCTTTTGTTGAGGTAAAATCCTAAATCAGTATGTTAATTTCAGGTATGTAACGCAAAGGTTAGGTATTTCTAGACTTTGTGAAATGATCACCACAGGAGGTCTAGTTAACACCTGTCACCACAAAGAATTATAATTTTTTTCTCATGAAGAGAACTTTTTCTTTTAATTTGGCCAAGAACTTTTAATATCTACTCTCTTCACTTCAGTTCATTTCGGTCGCTCAGTCATGTCCGACTCTTTGCGACCCCATGAATTGCAGCATACGAGGCCTCCCTGTCCATCACCAACTCCCGGAGTTCACTCAGACTCACATCCATCGATTCAATGATGCCATCAAGGCATCTCATCCTCGGTCATCCCCTTCTCCTCCTGCCCCCAATCCCTCCCAGCATCAAAGTCTTTTCCAATGAGTCAACTCTTCGCATGAGGTGGCCAAACTACTGGAGTTTTTTAAGACTCTACATATAAGAGAGATCATACAATATTTGTCTTTTTCTACTTTCTTTTGACTTATTACCATTTTCATGGTTTTGTGAATTATTATTACTTTTAGTTTCTCTTAATTATCCACAAAATGTTTAAAGCATTTTTTTCTCAACCAAGGCTGATTTTATTCTGCAGGAAAATGTCTGGAGACATCTTTGGTTATTATAACTGGGGGATGCCACGGTCATCTAGTGGGTAGGGGCCAGGGATGATGCTAAATATCCTCCAGAGCACAGGACAGACCCACCCCCACAATAGTCATCCAACACAGAATGGTACTGGTGCCAAGGCTGAGAAACCCAAGGGTAAAGCTATGAATTTGCTTCAGAATGTAGCTTTGGCTAGGTGTATCCCATAGAGTTGATATGCTGTGTTCTCACTGCTGTACCTTTTAAATTGTGTATCATTTCAGTTTTCATTTTCCTTTTCACCCAAGTGCTTAGAACTGTGTTTGTCATTCCAGGTGGTTAGATTTCCATTCTGTCCCTTCTTTTGATGGTTCTGTTCTGTTTTACTGCACCATGGTTAGATTTGGTAGCCTGAAAATTTCTACTTTTTGTCTTTGGATTTTGAGGTTTTCTTTCTCACCTGGAATGTGACCCCTTTTAGATTGTCTAAGAATGTTTGACAGGAACTTGTGTTCTCTGTGGGAATAGATTTGTATACATATGTTTATTAAAGGACATGATAATTATGCTATTTAAACCTACTCTGTTCTTAGTGTTTGTCACATTCTGGGAACAGTGTATTTAGTCTTTCTCTCTTTGACAGCGGTTTGGCCAAATTTCCCTCCCAATTTCAATAGTTAGTTTTCAGTACCTCCGGGCCATGTTTATCCTCTTAGAGCTCTGGGTTTTCAGCATCTCTTGGGGGGCAAGTCCATGTCTTCCACACACAACATCCTTCCTTTTCTCCATTAATGTTCATACCTGGGCTCACCACACTCCACGCTGTCCCTTCTGGAATCTCTTTATTTCTTGTCCAAGTCCTTGGCTCAAGGTGCATTCTTTCAGAAGGGTGCAGCCAGATTCTCCTTCAAGAGTCAAACCGATGCCTTTGGGTTTGTCTCGTGAGAGGAGATGCGACCTGGCAGAGGGACCGTGGCTGCTATTAGTTTGGGCCTGCCCCTGCCCCAACTGTATCATTTCTTTCATTCTGCTTAAATTTTTCCTTTCTTGACTTTTGCTGGATTGACCAGCAAAGCATGTTTTGGTTGGTTTGTGTTTTCTTCTCTTAGGGTTTGCAAGTTCTGTTTCTATCTTCTGGTCTGGGCCAAAGTTACCTTTATGTTTTGACAAATAATGAACCATTATTTTGTACTGCAGTCACAAAATTAAAAGACAGTTGCTCCTTGGAAGAAAAGCTATGACAACCCTAGACAGCATTTGCTGACCAAAATCCATATAGTCAAAACTCTGGTTTTTCCAGTAGTCGTGTATGGGTGTGAGAGTTGGATCAAATCAAGACTGAGCACTGAAGAATTGGTGTTTTTGAATTGTGGTGCTGGAGAAGACTCTTGGGAGTCCTTTGGACTGCAAGGAGATCAAAGTAGTCAATCCTAAAGGAAATCAACCCTGAATATTCACTGGAAGGACTGAAGCTGAAGCTTCAGTACTTTGGCCATCTGATGTAAATTGCTGACTCACTGAAAAAGACCTTGGTGCTGGGAAAGACTGAGGGCAAGAGGAGAATGGGGCAACAGAGGATAAGATGGTTGGATGACATCACCAACTCAATGGATATGAGTTTGGGCAAACTCCGAGAGACAGAGAAGGATATGCTGCAGTTCATGGGTTTGCAAAGAGTCAGACACAACTTAGTGACTGAACAATGAACCATTATTTATTTTATGTCAGTAACAAAAATAGCTTTAGTCCCTTTTTGTCCATCAGTTAAGACATCTAGCACAGTTTTTCTTCCTTCTTCTAATCTCTCTTTATTATTTATAAAGAGTAGAATTTTCTTTCCACTTTGTTAAGATTTTGTTTTTGCTTTTTCTCTGGTTATGCCAACACCTGCAGTTGACTTTGTGTCTACAGTGCTCCTGATTTCATTGCATGCGACTGTTTTCCTAAAACATCCCCTTTCCCTTGTTGGCCTTTTTAAAGTCTTTTTCATTGTGCATGAGTGCAGTGTCAAAAGGCAAGGAAAAGAGTCTGTAGAGAAGGGAGGTTTTGAGCAGGGCAGCTGCAGGGCCTCTGAGACCCCCATCCCACCCCTGTCCCCCTCCAGACTGTGACTGTAGTGCCGCCGGGACCCAGGGCAATGCCTGCCGGAAGGACCCGCAGGTGGGACACTGCGTGTGCAAACCCAACTTCCAGGGCACCCACTGTGAGCTCTGTGCCCCTGGCTTCTACGGCCCAGGCTGCCAGCGTGAGTCCAGCCCTGGCCCTGGCAGCATGCCCTCACAGGGCCCAGGAGCCTGGCCCTTCTGTGACCTCCTCCTTTCTGCAGCCTGCCAGTGCTCCAGCCCCGGCGTGTGGACGGAACCTGTGACCGTGACTCGGGCCAGTGCATGTGCCGGACAGGCTTCGAGGGGGCCGCATGTGACCGCTGTGCCCCCGGCTACTTCCACTTCCCCCTCTGCCAGTGTGAGTACGGCACCCGCAGCAGGCAGGCGGGAGTGGGGTTGGGTCTGGGCTGCCAGCTCAGCCCCGTGCACTCTCCGCCTGCAGTGTGTGGCTGCAGCCCCGTGGGGACACTGCCCGAGGGTTGCGACGACACTGGCCGCTGCCTGTGCCGGCCAGAGTTCAACGGCCCCCACTGTGACCGCTGTCGCCTGGGTTACCACGGCTATCCGGAGTGCCACGGTGAGCAGGTGGTTTTGTTGGGGCTCTGGGCAACGGGGAGGGCCACCACAGGTGCCCAGGGCATGACCCCAAGTCCTCTGCAGCCTGCGCCTGTGATC
The DNA here is from genome assembly GCA_006408675.1 of Madoqua kirkii. Taxonomy (NCBI): domain Eukaryota; kingdom Metazoa; phylum Chordata; class Mammalia; order Artiodactyla; family Bovidae; genus Madoqua; species Madoqua kirkii. The sequence goes on along the minus strand of SJYC01137753.1, from coordinate 12,953 downwards.
CCCGGGGCTCCGTGGACCAGCTGTGTGGGGCAGGCGGGCTATGCCGCTGCCGTCCCGGCTACGCGGGAGCCACCTGCCAGGAGTGCAGCCCTGGCTTCCACGGCTTCCCCGATTGTGCCCGTGAGTGCCCTGCTGCGGGGAGGCGGTTGGGGCAGGGAGGAGAGGAAGCATGCTCTCTATGTGCTGATCCCCCCTCCTCCCCCTCCTCTAGCCTGCCACTGCTCCCCCGAAGGTTCCCTGCACACAGCCTGCGATCCCGGCAGTGGGCAGTGCCGCTGCCGACCGCGAGTGACGGGACTGCAGTGCGACATGTGTGTGCCCGGCGCATACAACTTCCCCTACTGCGAAGGTGGGGCTGGCCCCGTGTGTGCGCGTGTGTGTGTGTGTGTGAGATGTACTGCGTGTTCCCACGGCTGTTGCGGTGCCCTGTGTGTGTGTGTGAGATGTACTGCGTGTTCCCACGGCTGTTGCGGTGCCCTGTGTGCTCTCTGTTCACACGCTGCATTCACGTGAGTGTCCGTGTGTTATGCATGTGGTCACGTGCTGTCCATTTATTCATGCTTCTCTATGTGCTTTGTGTGAGTGTGCTCATTGGTGTTCACAGCTGTGTGATGGGGGAGAGCACGTGCCTTCACAGCTATGGGGACTAGGGCATGAAGGCACGCGTGGTTTCTTGCCTGTTCATATGTGTGGAAGGCATGTGTGCCGGCTCCCATGGGGCCTCAGGTCCTGGCCAGGCCTGGGGAAGCCCTTGGCCATCAGGGTCAGTGGCTGAGTAATGACCGTGGCCTGGGCCTCTCTCCACAGCTGGCTCCTGCCATCCTGCTGGCCTGGCCCCAGCTGACCATGTCCCTTCCGAGGTAAGCCCGGGGCAGTCCTCTGGCGCTGAGGCCTTCACTTCTAGAAACCATCACTCACCTACTCGGTTGCCATGGCAACCTCAGAGCCCATTTGGTGCCCTGGCTGGATCATGCCCGAGATGGGGCCAGGCTCCAGGGCCTAGGGTTTGTGCTAGGAGGGCAAGGACCTACTCTGACCCTCAGTCTCATCCTCTCCCAGGCACAGGCCCCCTGTACGTGCCGGGCTCACGTGGAGGGGCCAAGCTGCGACCGCTGTAAACCTGGATTCTGGGGGCTGAGTCCTAGCAACCCTGAGGGCTGTACCCGTGAGTCTGCCTGGAGTGGTGTTAGGGTGCTGGGGGAGACCCTGCAGAGGGGAGGGCTGGCTCCACAGTGGCCAGGGTGGGGATGGAGTCCAGCCCTCCTGCCCCTCGCCCTGCTCTCAGCCCTGCTCTGCCTCTCCTCCAGGCTGCAACTGTGATCCCCGGGGCACGCTGGGTGGGGCTGCCCAGTGCCAGCCGGTGAGTCTGAGGGCAGAGGTGCTGGGGGCCATGGGAACAGAGTGTAGGGACCCTCCCAGGCCTGGTCCCAGCTTCTCCCTCGGCCTCCAGGGCAACGGCCAGTGCTTCTGCAAGCCCCACGTGTGTGGCCAGACCTGCGCGGCCTGTAAGGACGGCTTCTTCGGGCTGGACCAGGCTGACTACTTCGGCTGCCGTAGTAAGGCCCACTGCTTGGCCCTTGGACCACATCCCGGGGAGGCTGAGGCCCAAGGAGGGAAAGGGCCAGCCAGGGCCTGGGCATCACATGGCACTGCTGATCCACTCTGGGTGTCTGACCAGCTGTGCTAGTGTGGAGAGGGTGCAGATTTCACCCCACCCTTCTCCCTCTGTCCCATGCCCTGGCAGGCATCACTCACCAGTCCCAGGGCCCTTGCCCTAAATCCTGACCCTCTGCTGTCCAGAGCCCCGGGCAGCTCCTGGTGGCGGTAACACTCATCTTCTCAGCCTGGCTCACCCTTGATGGAGGGTAGACGGAGAGGAGTCCTGAGCCGGGGGCCGCGGGAGGAGCATGGAGGCCGTGGGGCTGGGCCTCACTCACTCGCTCCCCCGTTGCAGGCTGCCGGTGTGATGTTGGCGGAGCACTAGGGCAGAGCTGTGAGCTGAGGACGGGTGCCTGCATGTGCCGCCCCAACACCCAGGGCTCCACCTGCAGCGAGTGGGTACCCTGCCCCAGCCCAGCTGGGGCAGCAGTTTGTCTATTGGCTTCTCCCTGGGGACTCCGGTGTGCAGTGCAGGGCCATCGTGGCCCGCGCTGACCACCCCTGCTGTGGCCAGGCCTGCTCAGGACCACTATCTCCCTGACTTGCACCACCTGCGCCTGGAGCTGGAGGAGGCGGCCACGCCTGAGGGCCACGCTGTGCGCTTTGGCTTCAACCCCCTGGAGTTCGAGAACTTCAGCTGGAGGGGCTATGCACAGATGACACCTATCCAGGTGCGGGCTCGGTGTTCCTGGCATGATGGCTGGCAGAGGGTGGGCGGGCTCCTGAGCTCATGGATGTGGGCTGAGCATGACCAGGAGGGGCCACCCTGACTTTCTGTGCCCTCCAACCCCACTGCAGCCCCGGATCGTGGCGAAGCTGAACCTGACCTCCCCTGACCTCTTCCGGCTCGTCTTCCGTTACGTCAACCGTGGGCCCACGAGTGTGAGCGGGCGGGTTTCCATGCGAGACCAGGACAAATTCACCACATGTCCCAACTGTGAGTGCTGGGGCTGCCCCCTCCCCACCCAGCTCCCACTACTTCCCCCTCCCTACCCAGCTCCCACCACATCCCCATGCGTGGGTGGGGAGGCCAGGCCTGTCCTCCTGACCCTGGGGGGTTGGTGACCGTGGCCTGCAGTGGCCGTCTCATCCCTGCGTCCAGAAAGCCCACTGTTCCCACCCCCAGGCACAGAGCAGAGCCAGCCCGTGGCCTTCCCGCCCAGCACCGAGCCCGCCTTTGTCACCGTGCCCCAGAGGGGCCTGGGGGAGCCCTTCGTGCTGAACCCTGGCACCTGGGCCCTGCTCGTGGAGGCCGAGGGGGTGCTCCTGGTGAGGCAGGGCTGAGAGGGCTGGGGTGGGGTCCGGGGCAGGGGCCACGACACCTAACCTCCCCCCTCCCCACCAGGACTATGTGGTTCTGCTGCCTAGCGCCTACTATGAGGCGGCCCTGCTGCAGCTGAGAGTGGCCGAGCCCTGCATGTTCCGGCCAGACGCCCAGCGCTCTGGAGACAAGTGAGGGCCAGTCTGGCGGGGCTGGGGGAGACCTGGCCCTCCTGGTGCCCAGGCCACCTGCCCTGTGCTGACCAGACTGCGTGTCCCCAACCAGCTGCCTCCTCTACACCCACCTACCCCTGGACGGCTTCCCCTCCGCCGCTGGGCCCGAGGCCCTGTGTCGCCATGACAACAGCCTACCCCGGCCCTGCCCCACGGAGCAACTCAGCCCTGCACACCCGCCGCTTGTTGTCTGCTGGGGCACTGATGTGCGTGTCCCTGGGGCCCCTTGGGGACAAGTGGGATCAAGCCCTGGGGAGGCGTGCCCTTGGCCTGGAGGATGAGGGTCCATGTTGCAGAAGGAACATGGGTACAGGGCAAAACTGATGCAAGCATGGCATGGATAGCGGCTCAGGCAGTGCTTGCTGCCTTCCGGATTTTGACCTTGAGAGTCAGTGCCTGGGACCTCAGCTGTAAATGGGGTGAGGGTGGCCCGGTGCTCCAGCTTATCACGAGGGGGTGGCAGGTCATTGGGTCACTTCAGGCACCAGACACTCTACAGTGATGAGGTGGTGGGCCACGATGGGCAGGGGAGGCTCAGAGTGAGCAGAGGTTGGAAGGTCGAGTGGCCACAGGAGGAGAGCCTCCAGCAGCAGGAGTGGTGGGCACCCAGGCTCTGAGATGGGAGGACGAGGCTCTGGGCACAGAGGGTGGGAGGGCCGTGTTTAGGAGCATCCTGTTCTCCTGGAGGGGCCTGGGGTGGGGCCTCACATTGCCCTGTTCCCCCAGGTGGATGTCCAACTTCAGGTGGCAGTGCCGCAGCCAGGCCGCTATGCCCTGGTGGTGGAGTATGCCAATGAGGATGCCCGCCAGGAGGTGGATGTGGCAGTGCACACCCCCCAGAGGGCCCCCCAGCAGGGGCTGCTCACCCTCCACCCCTGCCCATACAGGTGTGTAGGGAGTGGGTATAGGGTGCATGCCGAGGGTATGGGGAGCACTGGGGCTGGGTTCAGGATTCCAGCTGCCCTACCCACTAACCACCCTTGCCCACCCCCCTAGCACCCTGTGCCGAGGCACTGCCCTAGACACCCAGCGCCACCTGGCCGTCTTCCACCTGGACACGGAGGCCAGCATCCGGCTCACAGCCGAGCAGGCACGGTTCTTCCTGGTAAGGCCCCGACCCCTTACCTGCATGGGCCCCGGGACCCCACTGCAGGGCTCCGTCTTTCCAAAGGTTTAAACATGCGCAGAAGTAGAGTGTGGTGAGCCTGGGTGCCCATTGCAGGCACCGCCCTCAGCTTGTGCTGAGTCCAGGTTCTTCCAGAACCCCTCCCCTGCAGGTTTTTTTCCTGTGGGTATGAAACATGTATTATTTATAAAGAATGACTGTAGTCAGTTAAGGGGAACGATGATGAGTTGGAGCCGGGGTAGAAAGGAATACCTCTCTAAATTTTTAATTTATTTTGGCCGTGCTGGCTTTCTCTAGTCACCGCTAGCGGGGGCCCTTTGTTGCGGAGCAGCGGCTTCTCTTGTTGCAGAGCACGGGCTCTAGGGTGTGCGGGCTCCATTCCACTAGTTGCAGAGCGTGGTCTTCGTAGTTGTGTACACGGGCTTAGCTGCCCTGCAGCATGTGGGATCTTTCCAAATCAGGGTGGCAAGCAGCTTCATTACCACTGAGCCACTAGGGAAGCCCAGAAAGAACAATCTTAATGAAAGGCCGCTTTTTGCTATAATTTACAAAAATGCCACACCATGTGAGCGTCTTAGGTCCTGAAGCTTGGGACTCACTAGCATCGAAGTAACTTGCTTCTGTGTCCTCCTCACAGAGGTGGAAACTGAATCCCAAGGTTAACTTGGGTTTGCAGGCCTGTTCGCATCACTAAACTCTATGCAGTGTTAACCCTTAGTTTGATGCCCAGAACCAAGCATACGTGTTTGTTCAGTAAGTGACGAAATAGATGACATTTTTCTCATCAGAGTATTGCACCGTTTCATCATTACGTTTCCCTAGGCCTTTAACAGTTTTATCAGAGTAATATGTGCAGATTTTATAAAAAGCTTCAAATATTGAAAAGACTTGCAATGAAAACCACAGCCCCACACCGCATCTGCCGTGTCTCATTCCTCCTTCCAGAGTCTGTGTGTCTCTGCACATTGCTGAGGGACTCATGTCATGTAGTTTTTGATGCTGGAACCCCTGTGATTCCTTCCTCACATACACACAGCCCTGCAGTCCTGGGCTGGGTTGCTGTAAACTTCCCATGGAGCCGTACCCACCGCCCAAGCACGATTGTCCCACAGTACCCAGGCCAGGAGGCAAGACGGCCCCACCCCAGATGCCCCTCGGCCCCCTCCGTGGTGCCCCTGGACACGGGTTGTACGCCTAGTGTGCCTGTGCTGGAACCTGCCATACGGGAGTCACACGGGTGGGCTGTCCTCTCTGCCGGCGCCGTGTCGGGGTGGACTGAGCTGTCGCTTCGTCTCGCAGTCGTCTCTCTCCGCTGTTTAGGGTTTTCTAGACACACTGTGATGTCGTGTTTTACCATACGTGTCACACGTGTTTCTATACCTTGGGGACAGCACAGGGTGGAGACGCCTGCTCACGAGCCCTGGCTTGCAGAGCACCTGCCTGTGCTGGGTCCTGCCCTGTGACCACGGACGGTGGGGAGGGCACTGGACGAGGAGGTGTGGCCTGGGGTTGGGTGGGGCTGGAAGGCACTCCAGGGCCCAGAAACCTCGGTTGAGGGCTGGGGTCTGTGTGGCCGGAGGAGAGGCAGGCTGAGTGGGAGTCAGGGGCTCAGTGCCAAGAGCTGGGCCAGCCTGGGCAGGTGTAGCTGGGTTTCGCCTGCCTTCACACCCACACCATCTGCTGCCCACAGCACAGCGTCACCCTGGACCCACAGACACCTTCAGCTCAGAGTTCGTGGAGCCCCGAGTCCACTGCATCAGCAGTCACGGTGCCTTTAGCCCCAGCAGGTAGTGGGGCTGGGGGCCTGGCGGGAGCGGCAGGGTGGTGGCGGGGACACGGGAGCTCACTGGTGTATCCCCTGCCCCAGTGCCGCCTGCCTGCCCTCCCGCTTCCCGAAGCCGCCCCAGCCCGTGCTCCTCAGAGACTGCCAGGTGCTGCCGCTGCCGCCCGGCCTCCCGCTGACCCGCTCACAGGAGCTGACACCAGGCGCATCCCCACCTGGGCCCCAGCCCCGGCCCCCCACTGCCGTGGACCCCGATGTGGAGCCCACGCTGCTGCGCCACCCCCAGGTGAGGGCCCAGCCAGGACTCGCAGCCTCATGGGCACACTACCCCTCCTGGTGTGGGCTCACTGGAGCCTCTCTCCACAGGGCACCGTGGTCTTCACCACCCATGTGCCCGCCCTGGGCCGCTACGCCTTCCTGCTGCACGGCTACCAGCCCGCCCACCCGACCTTTGCTGTGGAGGTCCTCATCAACGGGGGCCGTGTCTGGCAGGGTGAGCAGAGAGGGTGGGCCCCTGGGTGAGACGGCTGTCAGGGGTCTGTCTAGTCCCCATGGCACATGCAGGACGTGGATGGGGTGCAGCTGGGTCCACAGCTCACATGGCTGCAAAGCGGGGCCCATCCCCTAGCTGTGAGTGACAGGGCCACACACCTTGTCCTGCCCTCGGTTCTCAAACGGGGTGCCCCAGCCCCGCACGTCTGTGTGGTAACTGAGAACTCCCCCACCACACGCCAGGGTGACTGAGGGCTCCCTGGGGACACATGTCCATATGTATTTGTTTCCTTCTGCTCTTTGGGGCCCAGAGACCTGCATCTCACCAGCCTTGTACACGACCACTGCCAATTCATGTTGCATGAGTGTGCCCGGCCTTGTGGGCCTCTGGGCGGCTCACACACCTGTGTCACGTTCACAGGCGCACAGTCCACAGGGGCACGTGTGCCCGTGGTGCCCCCTCCTCCGTGGCGACTGCAGGGGTCCCTGGGACAAGGCCATGGGGCAGGGGTGGTCTGCATGTGGTAGGTGTTGACCTACTGTTTCTCGCCTCCAGGCCATGCCAATGCCAGCTTCTGCCCGCATGGCTATGGCTGCCGCACGCTGGTGGTGTGCGAGGGCCGGGCCATCCTGGACGTGACTGACAGTGAACTCACTGTGACTGTGCGTGTGCCTGAGGGCCGGTGGCTCTGGCTGGTGAGTTGGAGGCTGGTGTCTGTCCTCCACCCATCCTACATTAGAGGTTACCCTGCCAGGGCGTGTCCCCTGCCCTTTACAGGCGACTCTGAGCCCAGTGCCAGAGCAGCAGCATCTGGGGACCTCCAGGCCCATCTTGAGAGGCCCTGGAGGTCCATGAGCCAAGATGACACCCACCAGCTCCTGGGGGCCCTGCTGGTTAGAGTGGCCTTCTTAGAGGAGGAGGCCTCGAAGGAGACGGGAGTGTCTGGCAGAAAGGGATGGGGGCACCAGGAGCCCAACTGCCTCTTCATGACCTGTTCCTGAGCTTCTGTTTGGCTGCAAAAGCCGGCCTCCCCTCTGAGTGACCAAGGGAGGGACCCATAACCTGACAGCCTCGCTAGGGCCCAGGACAGGGTATGATGCTATCCAGCTGGATGCTGGCCTGCGGGAGGGAAGCGATGGGCCCACGGGAGGTGACCAGGCCTTGGTGCTCTAGGAGTACGTGTTGGTGGTCCCTGAGGAAGCCTATAGCTCTAGCTACCTGCGGGAGGAGCCCTTGGACAAGTCCTACGACTTCATCAGCCAGTGCGCCACCCACGGTTACCACGTCAGGTGGGCCGGGCTCCGGGCTGGGGTGGGGGTGTGCAGAGGTGTCGCTGGCTGGCAGCTGGCCTCACCCCCTCCCCTCCCTCAGCCCCTCCAGCTCGTCCGCCTTCTGCCGCAGCGCCGCTACCTCCCTCTCGCTCTTCTACAACAATGGGGCTCGGCCGTGCGGCTGCCACGAGGTGGGCGCCATGGCCCCACATGCGAGCCTTTTGGGGGCCAGTGTCCCTGCCGTGCCCATGTCATCGGCCGCGACTGCTCCCGCTGTGCCACCGGCTACTGGGGCTTCCCCAATTGCAGGCGTGAGTACCCCAGTCCCGGGAGTGCCCAGGGGTGCCCGCCCGGCAACAGTGGTCAGGAGAATGTTCTGGAGCTGGTGGACTAGTGCTGCCCCCTCCTGTCTGCGAGAGTTGAGCCTTGCGCTGTTGTCCAGAAGGGGACCGGACAGCAGTTTTGAGGAGCACATTAGAGGAGCTGCCTGGGACTTGGGGCCCGGAGTGGGTGGATCCAGGCTAGGGTAGGGTGGCCTCACTCCCCGCCCCACGTTCAGGGCCACCATCGGGCCTGCTGACTGGGGGCTGTGCCCGCACCCACAGCCTGTGACTGCAGCGGCCGCCTCTGTGACGAGCTCACAGGCCAGTGCATCTGTCCGCCGCGCACCATCCCGCCCGACTGCCTCGTCTGCCAGCCCCAGACCTTTGGCTGCCACCCTCTGGTGGGCTGTGAGGAGTGTAACTGCTCGGGGCCCGGTGTCCAGGAGCTCATGGACCCCACCTGCGATGTGGACAGTGGCCAGTGCAAGTGAGTGCCTGTGCTGGGGGTCTCTGTGGGCTTGGAGCAGTCCCAGGTCCCCTGCCAGCAAGCCCTGACCCCATCTCTGCCTGGCAGGGTCTCCTGGGGCTCAGCAGCGCCCTCCCTTCTGGCTCTTGAGGGGTCATCACCATGGTGGGGGGACACCTCTGGTCCCGTCTTAACATGAAGGCAGGTGGAGGGAGGCCCAGCCAGCTCCTGACCTCTCGTGGCAGGTGCAGACCCAACGTGGCCGGACGCCGCTGTGACACCTGTGCTCCCGGGTTCCACGGCTTCCCCAGCTGCCGCCCCTGTGACTGCCACGAGGCAGGCTCTGTGCCTGGCGTGTGTGACCCCCTCACGGGCCAGTGCTACTGCAAGGTGAGGAGTCCACCGGCCCGGCCTGCTCCCCACCCCATCCCTCATCTGCTTTGTCAGCTGAAGTTCATCCTCTCCGGGAGGCTGGGGCCTCCTGGAACACTTTGGGACAGCCAGCCCAGTTGCAGGGTGACAGGCAACACTGGCTGGACCCCCTACACATGGCTGACTGCCCTGCCCTGCCGTGCCCTCCCACCCCCAGGAGAACGTGCAGGGCCCAAGGTGTGACCAGTGCCGCCTGGGGACATTCTCATTGGATGCTGCCAACCCCAAAGGCTGCACCCGCTGCTTCTGCTTTGGGGCCACTGACCGCTGCCGGAGCTCGACCTATGCCCGTCGTGAGGTGTGTGGGCAGGCAGGCAGGGACACATCAGCCCACGTGGACGTTGGACATGAGCCTGTGTGACCCATCTGTGTGTCCCACAGTTCGTGGACATGGAGGGCTGGACACTGCTGAGTGGTGACCGGCAGGTGGTACCCCACGAGCGGCAGGAGGCACTGATGCTTCATGCAGACCTGCAGCGTGTGCCCGAGGCCATCCCCGAGCTATACTGGCAGGCCCCACCCTCCTACCTGGGGGACCGGGTGAGCAGCCAAGTGTCCCCTGGGAGGGCACTTTGAGAGGATCCAGAGCCTCCTAGAGGCTGAGGGCAAGCAGGGAGGGAGGAGGCTCTGTGAAGATGCCTGGCTCCACTCGTACCCCCAGCCCCAGGGTGCCCAGAACCACTGCTGTCGACTCCCGGCCCGTGGACTGAGTCTGGCCAAGTCGCATCTCTCTGTCTGGCCTCCAGGTGTCATCCTATGGTGGGACCCTCCGCTATGAGCTGCATTCAGAGACCCAGCGCGGGGACGTGTTCAACCCTATGGAGAGCAGGCCGGATGTGGTGCTACAGGTGGCCGACCAGGGGGTCTTGGTGGGGTGGGCAGAGGGCGCAGCCAAGCCGAGACTGTGGTCAGCCAGCTTCTTGGCCCTCATCCACCCACCTGCCTCCCCAGGGCAACCAGATGAGCATCACGTTCCTGGAGCCAGTGTACCCAGCACCTGGCGACGTTCACCAGGGGGAGCTGCAGCTGGTGGAGGTGAGTGGTCGCCCCTGGTCCCCGGGGCTGCAGGGCCTGCTCCCTGTGATGTAGAGCAGCGTCGAGGAGCAGGATGGGTCAGCTCCTCCAATGCGCTGCCCTTGTGGTTCCCTCTGCACACTGCCCACCCCTGTCCTTTTCACCTGTTTCTTTTCTGGCGGGGTTGTGTCATTCCTGATGCTCAGCCTGTGTCCTGACTTCAGAGCTGTGCTGTCTGCTATCCATCTGCAGCCGTGCGTCTCTTTCTAAGATCCCTTCAGGGTCACAGGCAGTCTTGCCCGCAGTATGCTCCAATCGGCGCTTGTGTGTTTGCAGTTAGTGTTTGTGTGAGTTGTCTGTCTCTCAGGTCAGGAGTCGCTCACCTGTACCACATGTCCTCCACCCTCGCCTCATGTGCTCTGAGTGGCCCCACCCCCACGGAAGGGTCTGTCTTGGGCTCCTGCTGTGCCCTCTTGTGGCCACCACAGTGAGCCCTGTCATGGTTATGCAGGGGAACTTCCGACACATGGAGACCCACAGTGCCGTGTCCCGCGAGGAGCTTATGATGGTGCTAGCTGGCCTGGAGCAGCTGCATATCCGTGCCCTCTTCTCGCAGGCCTCCTCGGCCGTTTCCCTGCGCAGGGTGGCGCTGGAGGTGGCCAGTGAGATGGGTGGGGGGCCTCCAGCCAGCAATGTGGAGCTGTGCATGTGCCCTGCCAACTACCGTGGGGACTCGTGCCAGGTGAGGCAGTGGAGGTGGGCACCAGGGCCAAGTGGTCCCCCTCCCTGGCCTGCATGTCCCCCAGCATCCACACTTGGCCTCTGTCTCCATCTCACCCCACTTCTCCTCTATACCTGCTGGGCATCACCCTGCTAGCAGCCAGCCTTCCCGCCTCAGGCCAAGCTGGCTGCTTATTCGACCATCTGCTCATCCACTGTCAGCTGCTTCCTGCCCGGCCCCTGTGTACCCTAGCTGGTCTTCACTCATTTAGTGCCCGGTTCATCTTACATCCACAGTTCACCCAGACAGCATCCACTTCACTTCCTCCCCATCTCACCTGTGGGGCATCCCTCCACTCACTTGGAAGTCTCTAGAGGAGAATGGGGGTTGGGGTGCCCTGAGCCAGCGCCTCTGTGTGGCGTTGTGGGCTCTGACTTCGTGCCTTCAGCCCGTCAGGGTCAGGACCCCTAGGGCTGACCTGTGAGCATGGTCCCTGGTCTGCCCCCACGTCAGGCTGGCCCTGCCTCCTTCCCTGACCACCAGTGCCCACCCACTCCAGGAGTGTGCCCCTGGCTATTACCGGGACATCAAAGGTCTCTTCTTGGGTCGCTGCATCCCCTGTCAGTGCCACGGCCACTCAGACCGCTGCCTCCCTGGCTCAGGCGTCTGTGTAGTAAGTGGGGCCCTGTTGGGGGTGGGAAGCAGGCACCAAAGGCACAGAGTAGGGAAGGCCAGGGCACCTTTGGGTCCGTGGTTGTGGGTATGCTGAGGTCTAGGCGGGGGTGGGTGCCCTGGGCACAGACCCTGCAGGGCTGGCGATGGAGCTGGGGGGAGCGAGGCCTCCACTGTGGGTGCTGAACTGTTCCCTCTGCCCAGGGCTGCCAGCACAACACTGAGGGCGACCACTGTGAGCGCTGCCAGGCTGGCTTTGTGCGCACTGGGTCCGAGGACCCTGCAGCCCCCTGCATCAGCTGCCCCTGCCCCCTGGCCGTGCCTTCCAACAAGTAAGCTGGGCCAGCCATCCCGGGTCCCGACTGTTGGTTGGTGGCCCAAAGTCTTTATAGACCCAGAACGGAATACTACCCCCACACCTGGTTGAATCAACACTGCCCTCTGTGGAGGCCAGTGCAGCCAGATGGGCCCATGAGGTGGGACCCCAGCACCTGGTGCCCGGGCTGGCCTGAGTACACAGGTGCTTGCCCGGAGAATGCCAGTGTGTGATGACCACTTCCATCTTTGCAGCTTTGCGACAGGCTGCATCCTGAGAGGGGGCCGCACCCAGTGTCTCTGCAAACCCGGCTACGCTGGGGCCTCTTGTGAGCGGTGAGCTGGGTGGCAGTGCCTAAGTGGGGCAGAGTCTGTTTGAGGGGCCCAGGGCACTGAGTGCCTGAGCCAGCACCACCCACTGACCACGCCACCCCCCCAGGTGTGCACCCGGCTTCTTCGGGAATCCCCTGGTGCTGGGCAGCTCATGCCAGCCCTGTGACTGTAGTGGGAACGGTGACCCCAACATGCTCTTCAGCGACTGCGACCCCCTAACAGGCGCCTGCCGCGGCTGCCTGCGCCACACCACCGGGCCCCGCTGCGAGAGCTGTGCCCCTGGCTTCTATGGCAACGCCCTACTGCCCGGCAACTGCACCCGTAAGTGGGGAGGGCAGGGACGAGAGGTGTCCCCGCCATGCCAGCATGGATGGTGTGGACCTGACCAGGCCCCCGGAGCTCACTATCAGGCACCCCCACGGTTTGGAGACTCTGGCCTCTCCTGAGGGTGGGGGCTCCCCAAAGGGCTCCTCTGGGGGCTGAGCCTGGGCTGCAGCGAAGTTGGGCGCAGTGGGACAATGAGTAGGCAGCTGTGTGGTCTGGACCTGGATGGAGCAGGGAGGCGGTGAAAAGTAAGCGTCTGGGGGCTTCCTTTAGGGCAGGAAGAAGGTGCATGTGGAGTAGGAGCCTAGTAAGGGCTTCCGAGGGCGAGGGCGAGGAAGAAGCTAGGGTGACTTCCCAGGGTGACTTTCTACAGGGTGTGACTGCTCCCCATGCGGGACAGAGGGCTGTGACCCCCACAGTGGACACTGCCTCTGCAAGGCCGGTGTGACTGGGCTGCGCTGTGACCGCTGTCAGGTAGCACTGCCTGGGAGGGGCAGGACCTTGATATAGGGGCAGGGCTTGGTGGG
>SJYC01137752.1:0-18837 GCA_006408675.1 Madoqua kirkii | reverse complement strand
TAGGGGCAGGGCTTGGTGGGAGGGGTGGGGTTTGTGGGTGGGGCTCGGTGATTGGGGCGGGGCTTGTTGTGGGCAGGGCCTCATGGCTCCATGGCTGAAGGAAGGTGGATTTTGAGGGCTGGGCAGAGCCGTGACTGCAGTCTGTGCCCCCAGGAAGGACACTTTGGCTTCGAGGGCTGCGAGGGCTGCCGCCCATGCGCCTGTGGACCAGCCGCCGAGAGTTCCGAATGCCACCCGCAAAGTGGGCAGTGCCACTGCCGGCCAGGGACGGGGGGACCCCAGTGTCGCGAGTGTGCCCCAGGCCACTGGGGGCTCCCCGAGCAGGGCTGCAGGCGTGAGTGCGAGCAGGCGGGGTACCTTGGGGTGGCGAGTACCCTCGGGGTCCTCAGCCAGCTACTCACCCTGCCTCTCTCGCCCCTCCTGCCCAAGGCTGCCAGTGCCAGGGGGGCCACTGTGACCTGCACACAGGCCGCTGCACGTGCCCTCCTGGGCTCAGTGGGGAACGCTGTGAGACCTGCAGCCACCAGCACCAGGTGCCCGTGCCGGGAGGGCCTGGGGGCCACGGCGTGCACTGTGAAGGTGTGTCCCTGCCCTGCCCACTGCCCTAGCCACCCACACACCTGGCTCACCCTGCCCTGGGGCAGTGCAGGTCCCAGCCCCCTGCTGACCTGGTGACCCTGACATTCATCTTGACTTCCAGAGCAGCCCTCTGGCCCTAGCTCTCCCTCTGTTTTCTGAGACCCTCATAACTGTCCTCCTGTTGATCCTGAGACCCCCATGCTAACCTCTGACCCCCCACTCACCCCATCACCCTCAGCCCAGCTCAGTACCCCTGTTATATCTCTGTGAGCCCCAGTGACCATCTCTACCATGCTGACACCCCTGTGATTCCCTGCTGGGCCCTGCCCTCCCTGCCCCCCTCACCCCGCACCCACCTGCCCCTTGCCTACAGTGTGTGACCACTGTGTGGTCCTGCTCCTGGATGATCTGGAGCGGGCCGGCGCCCTCTTCCCTGCTATTCGGGAGCAGCTGAGTGGCATCAATGCCAGCTCTGTGGCTGGGCCAGGCTGCACAGGCTGAACGCCTCCATCACTGACCTGCAGGTACTGCCCTGCCCAACCCCCAGGCACCCTCTCCCGGCCCCAGCCTACCCGTCCTGGGTCACAGGCTCACCTTCTTCTCCCCTAGAGCCAGCTCCGGAGCCCCCCGGGACCCCATTATGAGACCACACAGCAGCTGGAGGCACTGGAACGACAGATCTCAAGCCTTGGGCAGGACACTCAGCATCTGGATGGCCAGGCAGGCCCCTGGGGACTCCCGCCCCAGAACCCCTTAGAACAGTCCTCCTCCAGAGAAGCCCCCACTCCCTCTCAGCAGAACCCTCCCTGAGAATTCTCTCCTCAGGCCCCAAACCATCCAGAATCACCCCTGACCTTCGGCTCAGGCTCCAGGTCCCTCCCCAGGCTCCCAGGCTTTCCCCAGCCAGCAGGGGCTGAGGCCTGATGGGGCACTTTGTCCACAGGCCACCAGAGCCCGAGCCCAGGCCAGCCAACTACTGGACAGCACCGAGGCCACGCTGGGGCGGGCACAGACGCTGCTGGCAGCCGTCCGGGCTGTGGACCTTGCCCTGAGCGGTAGGCGCTGGCCCAGCTGGGCAGGTTGGGAGAGTTGAGCAGAGTGACGTTCTGAGCTGAGGATAGGGGTGTGCCTCTGGGGGCTTGGCCTCTAAACACACTTTGGGGTGTTTAGATAGGGAGATGGCGCCCTGGTCATACAAACAGGAGGTCCAAGTAGGGAGGGGAGAGGGGCAGCCCACGTGGCCAGAACAAGAGGGCAGGTGGTCCCTGCAAAGTGGGAAAAGTGGTGGGTGAGTCTTAGTTACAACCTGATATGTGTCACAAGAAGAGATCAGAAGGGACCAGGCCGAGGCTAGGGTCTAGAAGGAGATGAAATTGCAACTGAGTGCTGGGCTGGGAGAAGGAAGGGTTAAACCAGGGGGCCAAGGAATGGGCTGAGCAGAGGGAGTGGTGGGGTATTGCTGTGGGGGTTGCAGGAGGGGAGGGGACATGGGCCAGAGGCCAGGCGGGCCTCAGAGTCCAGAGTCGTGGCCTGGAGCAGGATCTCTGTCCAGGGCCCTGCCAGCTCACGTGTGGGGTGTCTGAAGAGGCTTGGCCAGGGGCTTCTGGATGGAAGCTAGTGGGCAGAGGTCTGCCTGGCATCAGGCTAGCCCTGGGCCCTGACAGCCTGTTCCCCAAATCCCCACAGAGCTAGAGTCCCAGACAGACCGCCTGGCACCAGCCAATGCCTCAGTCCCATCGGGTGAGCAGCTGCGCCAGGTGCTGGCTGAAGTGGAGCGGCTGCTCCAGGAGATGCGGGCACGTGACCTGGGGACCCACGAGCAGCTGCTGAGGCCGAGCTGGGGGAGGCCCAGCGATGTGAGTGGGGTCCACCCAGCAGGGCAGAGTGGGGAGGGCCCTGGGGCTGAGGCCAGTCCAGACTGGCGTCCCGTCAGCTTGGTAGGGCGGATGGGGGCTGGCAGGCACCAGGGGGCACTGCCCAAGTGACCGTTTCTACCCTGGGCCTTGCCAGTGCTGGACCGTGTGCAGGAGCAGCTGACCAGACGCTGGGAGAGAAACCAGGCGCTGGTCACACACACCCGAGACAAGCTGGCCCGGCATGAGGCTGGACTCATGGACCTGCGGGAGGCCCTGAACCGGGCAGTGAGCACCACACGGGAGGCAGAGGAGCTCAACAGTCGCAACCAGGAGCGCCTAGAGGAAGCCCTGGTAGAGAGCTGGCCCCGCCCCCTCAGACTCGTCACCCTGTCACCCCCACCCCTTTACTTTCCCACTTCACCTCTGTTCTGTTACCTCCCACGCTCTCCCCATCATCTCCAGCAACGGAAGCAGGAGCTGTCCCGGGACAATGCCACTCTGGGGGCTACTCTGCAGGCTGCCAGAGACACCCTGGCCCGGGTCTCTGAGCTTCTGCGTGGCATGGACCAGGCCAGGGAGGTGAGCACCCCCTTCCCCAAGGGCTGCATACTCAGTGGGGGCGGGCACGCCCAGATCAGGTTTGGGTGAGCAGGGATGGAGACGAGGGTCTCCCCTTACATACCCCTCACCCTAGGAGTATGAGCACCTTGCTGCCAGCCTGGACGGCGCCCGGACACCGCTGCTTGAGAAGACGCATGCCTTCTCCCCAGCGAGCAGCAAACTAGAACTGGTAGAGGCCGCCGAGGCCCATGCATGGCAGCTGGACCAGCTGGCGCTCAACCTTTCCAGGTATGGGACCCAAACAGGATGCCGTGGGTGGGGCAGAGCCGGTTTGCAAGGGCTCTTCAGCGGAGCAGCCGTTGTTCCTGTAGGGCTGGGCAGAAGTTGGGGCCCAGTTTGGCAGATAGGAGCAGAAAAGCACACTGGGCGGTGGAGGGTCATGTCCTAGGCCGGGAGTCTGGGGCCAGCAGGCAGGCAGACCCAGTAGCTGTGATGGGGAGGCCCGTGAGCTGGACTGAGCCCCCACTCCAGCCTCAGACCTTCCCCGGCCTCCCCTCACAGCATCATCCAAGGAGTCAACCAGGACCGCTTTATCCAGAGGGCCATTGAGGCCGCCAACGCCTACAGCAGCATTCTGCAAGCTGTGCAGGCTGCCGAGGGCGCTGCTGACCAGGCCCGGCAGCAGGCGAGCCACACGTGGGCGGTGAGGCCCGGACTCTCCCACCCCCACCCCCACCCGCGCCTGTTCCTGGCAGCCCCTCCAGGCAGGGATAAACCATATCCTATCCCTGTGTCTGCAGATGGTGGTACAGCGGGGCCTGGAGCCCTGGGCCCAGGAGCTGCTGGCTAACAGCAGTGCCCTGGAGGAGGCTGTCCTAGGGGAGCAGCGGAGACTGGACCTCGGTGAGAGTCATGTCCCAAGGGGCGTCTGGGCCCTGTGGGACTCTTGCCCTCCAGCTACGTTGGGTGGGGGTTCATGGATTGTCACTGTGAGAGTCAGGATGGCAGCTGCCATGGGTGTGAATTTTCCCCACTGCCCAGGCAAGTCCGCTACTGGAGCCCTGCAGAGGCCCACTCACCCTGACTTTGTGACAAGGCCCCAGGACGTGGAAGGGCCTGGGGAGAGGACACGAGAACCAGCTGATGGTTCTGTCCTGGCTGAGGGCCATGTGTGTGCCAGGCCAGGGGAGATGGCCAGGCGGGGGTGTGTGTGTGCCCTCTGCTGTGAGCACCTCAGGGTGCTGGTGGCCATGCGCAGTGGCTTAGCTTTTCTGAGTCTCCATTGTTTCACCTATAAAATGGGGACAGTTGCATTTACTGTGGGCCTAGGAGGCTGATCTGAGACTTGGGGTGCAATGCTTTCCCCCAAGCCAATGGCCCTTGTGTCCAAGTGTCTTCCTCTGACTGTGTGTGTATGAGCCTTAGCGCTCCCTGGTCAGGGAACTGAAGTGGCTGTGCCTGTACTGTGGGGGTGGGGGCTCCTCAGGATTGAAGCTGTCTCCCCACAGCACGGGCCACCCTCCAGGACACTGGGACCCAGCTCCGTGATGCCCGGGCCAGAAAGGAACAGTTGGCGGCCCGTGTCCAGGAGGTGCAAGCCACGCTGGCTATGGACACAGGTAGGGGGGGCTCCTCCCTGCACTTCCCCCACCTCTTGTCCCCAGAGCTGAAGGGGCACCTGCTCACACGGGCATCACCCCACCAGCCCTGCCTGTCCAGTGGGGTCACCACCAGGAGGGGGCCAGGGTGGTTCCAACCCTGGGGACTCTCCCCAATCCTAAGGACTTGCTTCTGGTCAGGAACCAGACAACAAACAAACGTCACCTCCAGCGTCAGCCTGGGTAGCCTATGAAATCAGGAGGAATGGGGAGCACTTGGAGAGAGAGGACGCAGGGCGGGCGGGGAGGGTACAGGTGTTCAGTGGGCTCAGAGGTGGCGGCAGCAGCAGGGGTCAGTGTGGCTGGAGCTGGATGCTCAGGAGACACTTCAAGGGTCCAGGAGGGCTCAGGGCACAGGAGGGATCCCTGCTGACTCGAGAGGGACTCTGCCGACCAGCCTGGGGGCCACGGGGACTCTGGAAGGACCTCAGGAGAGATGGAGTGGTGGGGCGGGGGACCCATCAGGGGGAGATGAGGCTGAGTTGACTCAAGCAGGCCTCAGGGGACTCCAGTCAGGCGTGTGGCTGGCACAGGAGGGCTGTCTATCTGGGAGGGAGTGGCAGGTGAGTCTCCACCGCCCTGAGGTTTTCACGAGGCAGGGGGCGGGGGTTAATTCCCTGTTGCTGGTTCTGTCAGGGGGTCTTAGTGGTATCCCCAGATGGGGATGAGGGACCCCCTCACCGAGCCTGCACATGGCCCACTGCAGATGAGACAAGCAAGAAGATAGCCCATGCTAAGGCTGTGGCCGCCGAGGCCCAGGACACAGCTGCCCGTGTGCAGTCCCGGCTTCAGGACATGCACCGGACGTGGAGCAGTGGCAGGGCCAGTACAAAGGCCTGCAGAGCCAGGACCTAGGCCGTGTGGTGCTGGATGCTGGCCGCTCAGGTGGGTCCTGGGGCACGGTGCCCCAACGGTGGGTGGGCCAGGGTGGGCAGGCCAGGCACTCAGGGCCTCCTTCCCCTCTGTTCCTTGCCTGCAGTGTCCACCCTAGAGAAGACACTGCCACAGCTGCTGGCCAAGCTGAACCTCCTGCAGGACCGCGGGGCACACAACGCCAGCCTGGCTCTGTCAGCCAGTATCGGCCGTGTGCGGGAGCTCATTGCCCAGGCCCGTGGTGCCGCCAGCAAGGTGGGTGCGAGTGCCTGGGCCAAGTGGGCATCTGGGAGACCAGGAGGCGGACACTGACGGACCGTGTGTCCCCACAGGTCAAGGTGCCCATGAAGTTCAACGGGAACTCAGGGGTGCAGCTACGCACCCCTCGGGACCTCAGCAACCTTGCCTCCTACACTGCCCTCAAGTTCTACCTGCAGAGCCCAGAGCCCACACCTGGCCAGGTCACGGGGGACCAGTTTGTGCTGTACATGGGCGGCCACCAGGTTTGCAGGCGGGCTCTGTGGGCTGGGTGGAGCTGGGCACCAGGCTGGCACGGGTGGGGTGCCCGAGGCCCTGCCCCACTGGGTCTCCTGTCGCCCAGGCCACCGGAGACTACATGGGTGTGGCTCTGCGGGGCCAGAGGATACACTGGGTGTACCGCCTCGGTGGGGCAGGGCCTGCGACCCTCAGCATCGATGAGGACATTGGGGAGCAGTTTGCAGCCGTCAGCATTGACAGGTAGGCCACCCAGTCCCCACAGCACTCCCCCACCTCCGAGTGTGGCCATGTGTCCACACCTCACCTCCCACCTCTGCCGTCAGGATCCTCCAGTTCGGCCGCATGTCTGTCACAGTGGAGAATCAGATGGTCCAAGAGACCAAAGGTGACACGGTGGCCCCTGGGGCTGAGGGGCTGCTCAATGTCCAGCAGGATGATTTTGTCTTCTACGTGGGGGGCTACCCCAGCAACTTCACGGTGAGCCTGGCCGGCCTGGGTGGGCAAGCTACCCTGCCCACCTGTCCCACAAAGTCCTGCTTAATGTCTGGCCCAAGCTCCCCCTGGGGCCTGTCCTGACCATGCACTGTGCCCACAGCCCCCCGAACCCCTACGCTTCCCTGGATACCGGGGCTGCATCGAACTGGACACACTCAATGAGGAGGTGGTCAGTCTCTACAACTTCGAGAAAACCTTTCAGCTGAACACAGCTGTGGACAAGCCTTGTGCCCGGTACGTGTGGTCTGAGCTGACCCTCACTCTGACTCTGCCCACCCTCAGCTGACCCTCCCACCTCTGACTGGCAGCTCCAAGTCGACCGGGGACCCGTGGCTCACAGATGGCTCCTACCTGGACGGCTCTGGTTTTGCCCGCATCAGCATGGAGAGCCAGCTCAGCAACACCAAACGCTTTGACCAGGAGCTGCGGCTCGTGTCCTACAGCGGCATCATCTTCTTCCTGCAGCATCAGGCATGCCCACTGTCCATGCCCCTATCCTACCCCCACCATCCATGCCCCCCGCCTGCCAGCTGTCCATACCCTGCCTGCCTGCTGTCCACGCCCTCTCCCCTGCCCACCTGGCTATGCTGACCCTCCCCTTTCCCCAGGACCAGTTCCTGTGCCTGGCTGTGCAAGAAGGCAAACTAGTGCTCCTCTATGATTTTGGCACAGGCCTGAAGGAGGCCGACCCGCTGCAGCAACCTCCGCCACAGCTGACTGCAACCAGCAAGGCGGTAAGGCCAGGTTCAGAGGAGGCCCTGGGTGGGGAGGGACAGTGGGGGTCGCAGCTCCTCTGAAGGTGCCCACCTGTGCCGGCGCCTCCCAGATCCAGCTCTTCTTGCTGGGGGGCAACCGGAAACGCGTGCTGGTGCGCGTGGAGAGGACCACGGTGTTCAGCGTGGAGCAGGAGAATGTGCTGGAGCGGCCGATGCCTACTACCTGGGGGGCGTGCCACCCAGCCAACTGCCTGCCAGGTAAGCACTGGCCTGGGGGAGGAGTGGGGCGGTAGGGTCTGGGGAGGCCACCACTACAGCTCATCCCATGGATACTGGTGCCTGCAGCCTGCGGCAGCTCTTCCCCTCTGGAGGCTCCGTGCGAGGCTGCATCAAGGGCATCAAGGCCCTGGGCAAGTACGTGGATCTCAAGAGGCTGAACACCACGGGCATCAGCGCTGGCTGCACCACTGACCTGCTGGTGAGCCCCCTGCCACCCCCGGCTGCATGCATGCCCTCTCCGGCTGCCACCGCAGACCCTCACAGTCACCCTGCCCACAGGTGGGACGGGCCCTGACTTTCCACGGCCACGGCTTCCTGCGCCTGGCACTCCCCAGCGATGCCGTGCCCCTCACGGGTGACGTCTACTCTGGCTTTGGCTTCCACAGCAGCCAGGACAGCGCTCTGCTCTTTCAACGAGAGTCCCCGGTGCGTCTGCCCCACCTCCAGGGCACCAGGGTTGGGGCGTGTGGCCAGAGGGAGTCTGGGCCCCCAGCCTGGCTCACTGACCCAACCATGCTTTGTAGGGTGGGCCATGCGAGGTGACCCTGCAGCAGGGTCACGTGACCCTTCGGCTGGCCAGGACTGAGCTGAAGACACAAGAGCGTTTTGATGATGGGGGCCCCCACTACGTCACTTTTTACAGCAACAGCACGGGGTGAGCCTGGCTTACCTGGCCTCTCTAGGGAGCGGGGGCAGAGCTGAGGGTTTAGGGACAATGCTCTGCGGGTTGGGCGGCAGGGTAAGGAAACACCACTCTCCCCACCAGGGTCTGGCTCTACGTGGACGACCAGCTTCAGGAGATGAAGCCCTACCGGGGCCCACGGCCCCAGCCTCAGCCCGAGGAGCCCCCTCAGCTCCTCCTGGGGGGCTCGCCCAAGTCCAGTGACATTCGTAACTTCAGTGGCTGCATCAGCAATGTTTTTGTGCTGCGGTGAGTGGACTGGGCATAGGGGGTGGTGTTTGCTGGCAAGAACCTGCTGACTTGGCCCCAGCCACTGACCTGAACCCCTCACCCTCTGCAGGCTCCTGGGGCCTCAGCGCGTGTTTGACCTGCAGGAGAACCTGGGCAGCTTCAACGTGAGCTCAGGCTGCGCCCCAGCCCCTCGCACTCAGCTCCTGGAGCAGGTCCCACACGGGCTGCGGGCCACCGTGTCTCAGAAGGTAGGGTACAGGAGGGGTGTGGGCGGCGGGGCTGGGGTGGGCAGAAAGCCACCTCCTCACATTCCTACACCCCCATCCGACCCTCCCCAGGCTGCCCGCCGAAGCCGGCAGCCTGCCCAGGACTATGCCTGCTTGCCACCTGGGTCCCTCAGGACCATCCGAGACGCCTACCAGTTTGGGGGTCCCCTGACCAGTTACCTGGAGTTTGCACATGTTCCGGCCTCCCCCAGTGACTGGTAAGCCTGGGTGGGGACCAGGGTGGGGGGGTGCCACAGTGAGGTGGAGGTAGGGCACAAGGCTGATGCCTGTGCTTGGCTTCCAGGTCACAGCTCTCCATGCTCATCCGCCCACACGCCCCCCGAGGGCTCCTGCTCCTTGCTGTCCCCCAGACAGCCAGCAGCCCCTCCCTAGTTCTCTTCCTGAACCACAGACGTTTTGTAGCTCAGACCGAAGGCCCTGGGCCCCAGCTCCGAGTCCAGAGCCGCCAACGTTCACGCACTGGCCAGTGGCATACGGTGAGAGACTGGGAGAGGGGACACGGGGCGGGAGGTGGGGGGAGCATCTGGGAACTCCCACCCTGATGTGCCCCTCTCCACCCCCAGGTGTCCGTGCGCTGGGAGAAAAGTCGGATCCAGCTAGTGACAGACGGGGTCTGGGCCCAGAGCCAGGAAGGGCCAGGCTGGCAGCACCAGGGGCAGCAGGGCCCCCGGCCACATACACTCTTCGTGGGGGGCCATCCTGCCGGCAGCCACAGCCCCAGGCTCCCAGTGAGCACCACCTTGCCCAGCCTCCCAACCCTCCCCAGCCAGATCTGTCCACCTTCTTAGCACTCCAAGGGCCTGACCCCAGCTCACTTTCTGTTCCCACAGGTGGCCATCCGCAGCCCTGGGTTCAGGGGTTGTGTGAAGAGGCTGAGGCTGGATGGGCGGCTCCTGGGGGCCCCCACGCGGATGGTGGGGGTCACACCCTGCTTCTCAGGGCCCCAGGAGAAGGGCCTGTTCTTCACAGGCAGCGGGGGAGCCGTCACTCTAGGTCTGTCCCTGACTGGTGCCCTCCCAGTCTTCCTGGGGTGGCTCGGGGGCAGAACAGTGACACCCAGAAACGATGGGGCCTGGGTCCAGAGCTCTCCCCCTCTCACGGCCCCTCCTTGCAGACACCCTGGGGGCCACACTGCCCGACGTGGCCCTGGAGCTGGAGGTGCGGCCCCAGACAGCCACTGGCCTGGTTTTCCACTTGGGCCGGGGCCAGACGCCCCCGTACCTAGAGCTGCAGGTGCTGGGGAAACAGGTAAGACAGGTGTGAGCTGCAGCCTCAGGGTGGGATCGGGGCTAGCAGGGCCCTCCTGACTTCTCAACACTCCTAGGTCCTACTGTGGGCAAATGATGGCACTGGTGAGTTCTCCACGCTGGTAACACACCCCACAGCACTGTGTGACGGGCGCTGGCACCGACTGGCAGGTGAGCTGGGGCCTCTCCCAGTGGTAGGTTGGAGACACTCCTGACTCCCACCTGCTGCAGAGTCAAGCCTAGAGGGATTTGGCAGGGGTCAGCCGCAGGGCCCCAGTGGGGAGGGTGGCAGGGACTTAAAGCCAAAGAAACAGGGTGAATAACCCCTGGCCCTGTGGCTGGTGAGCTCCTCCTGGCCCGGCCACAAGGAAGCTGTGCTTGCAGTGACCAAAGGCGGGAACGTGCTCCGGCTAGAGGTGGACCAGCAGAGCAACCACACCCTGGGCCCGGCGCCTGCCACCTGGGCCAACACCCTGGTGCCACTGCATCTCGGGGGCCTGCCGGGTGAGTGCGGCCTCGGCCTGGGGGCAGGGGGCAGGGGAAGGCTCCCTGGGCACCAGTCGCTGAGGTTTAGAGGGGTGAGCCCAGGGCTGATGAGACACTAGCCTCTGTTCCAACTGGGCCCTCTCCTCCTTCAGAACCCTGGAAACGGCCTCCCTACAACGGCTGCATGCGGAATCTGGTGCTGAACCAGGTGTCGGTCACCTGGCCTCGCACTGCGGGCGTGCAGGGGGCAGTGGGGGCCAGCGGCTGCCCAGCCACGTAGCACAGCCGCCCCCGGGACCCCAGCCGACAGCTCCAGCAGCTGCACGAGGGGGTCTTCTGGAGTCAACAGGTGGTCTGCCCCATCAGGCAGGGTCTTGCCCCCCAGAACCCCCAGCCCCTCTACCCAGTGTGCAGACACCACCACCCTCAGCTGGCTTCTTAGATGAAGTCTGTGTGTATTTATCTAGACTCCAGATTCTATGGGCAATAAAGTCTTATTTCTGGGAATGGTTTTAAGTTATGTCTGACTTCCTAAAGGAAAGGGTAAATAACACTGTAAAATGGGGGTTTGTATTTTTTATCTTTCCATTTAATTAAGAAATTTCCCTTCCACCAATATTCAGTAATAGGAAAGCTGTAAATCACTGGCCCCCCTGCTTCTTGAAACAAAAATTAAAAAGTAACTTGTGTAACTGAGTGTCGACTTTAAATGTAGAAAAAGAAAAGCAGCCCAGCAGGTCCGGAGGCCCGAGCCCAGCATGACTGTCCCTCTGAGTCGGAACCCAGGCCCAGAGGAGCTTCTTGCACCCAACTCCCGGCAGCCCACCCTGGCACGCAGACAATCCAGAGTTGGCAGATAAAAGAAAAGACTTTTACTGATTAGCATGTTGGGGCAGAGGTGAGAGGGTATGATCACAAACGCCACTACTGAGGCCAAATGACCTGGGGGTTGAGCCCTCGTGGCTGCAGGTAACCTAATCCAGGCTCATGTCCTCTTCTTCGTCCTTCTTGTCCTTCCCGTCGCCCTCCTGCTGCTCGGGGCTGGCGCTATTCTGCATGGCTTTGGCAAATGCTTCCACGTCTAAACGCATTAAAAAGCCTGACGTGACTTTTCCAGCCCCAGGCCCAGCACTGCTGACTGGGGGACAGGAGGTGAAAGCCAGACGGAGGCCAGGGTCATCAGACTAGGCATCTTCTGCACATGGGGGAAGCCTTTCTTTTCAACTGTAAGACAAGCTGCCTCACCTGTGGCTGAGGGGTGGGGCACAGGTACTTACCACCCTTGTTGGCAGCCTCCACAGCCTCCGCAGGCAGCCCAAACTGGCACATGAGGGGGCCCAGCTGCCCTGAGGCCAAGGCCGCACTGAACATGCCGAGGGCCTGTGGGAAGAGCCAGGCACCTGAGTCCATGAGAGCGCTGAAGGGGACCTCAGGAACCAAGATGCTTGATGCCAGGGGCCGTGCTGCAGGCGGGCAAGTGTCCCCTACACCAAGTTTCCCGCATGTGTCTACCTGCTGGAACTGGGGTGAGGTCAATGTGTTCTGGATCTCCTCTGCGGTCTGCGGCAGGGACTCCCCTGATGGCAGGTAGGGCAGCAGGCGCTCCTGGACATCCGCGTTGGCAAGGATGGGGGCCATGATCTCAGGTGTCAGCACGCTGGCCAGGTCAACTAGGGCACAAGCAGTGGCCGTCAGCGGCTGGAGGCCAGCCAGGATGCCCACGTGGGAGAACAGTGACACTCAGCTGTGGTATTTCCAGGCGTGGTGTGGTGAGGTGAGGTGAGGCAAGAGGCGGGGCAGAGGCTCAGGGTTACCTTGCTGGCCGCCTCCCGGCCCGGCCGGCACGCTCATGGTGGCCAGGATGCTCTGCAGGTCGCTGAGCTGGATGGGCTGGGCGGGGCTGGCTGCTGTGCTGGCTCCGTCACCTGAGCTGGGCGCGGGGCTCGGGCTGGTTGCTGAGGCAGCTGCTGGAGCGGAAGGGGCTGGGGTGGCGCGAGTGGAGGAGGTGGTGGAGGACGGGGTGACCGCTGCTGACTGGCTCCGGGAGCTGGGGAGAGCAAGGGAACACTGGAGGGCAACATGCCCACAAAGGCACCACCACACACCATCCTGCCCCAGACCTTGTGCTGCCAGGTCTCTGGGAGAAGTCTGAACCGTGAAACGGACAGAGCCTCCCCAGGTGCCCACTCTGTCCTTCAGCATCTCCTACGTCCAGCCTCTGTGAAGTAGGCAACACCTGGTGAAACCAGAGAGCCAGGGGTGAGACTCACCTGGATGAAGAGCTGCTTGCCGGAGGCCCTCCGCTCCCCAGTAAGCTGGCCAGGCCCGGCCCGGTCAGGGCCCCCAGGCCACCTGCAAGGAGCAAGGACATGCAGTTCAACACTCACGCCTGGCCGGAGGCGTGAGCAGACCCACCCAGCACTACAGCCCAGCGACAAGCAGGGGAAGGAGCAGAGAAAGCCTGTTTGCGGGGGGCCAGGGCCGGACTCCTCAGGCGTGTTCTGGCAGCTTAACCCACTAAATCTATTACTTCTCCATCCCATGACACTACCAACGAACGCACCCTGGTTCAAGGACAGAGTCCAAATTCAGTACAAAGTAACAAGCGTTTCCCCAACAGACAAGCCAACCTGGGAGACCAGGAGGCCCAGGGAGGATCCCTGTCGCATGTTCTTAGGCCCTGCTCCTCAGCCAGCTGGGCTCCCCTGAAGTACGGAATTGTGTCCTCCCTGGGGGCCTGGAAGGCCTTGCCTGCCTGGTGCCAGGTCAAACCCTAAGGCAAATCAGGACCCTGCCCAGGGAAGCCAGCAGACATGGCTCAGACAGAGCTGACTAGAAGCTGCAAGCTGCCCGACTCTGTTACTAAGAGGCTCCCAAGCCCACGGCATGTTACCCAGTCCTCCGAGGCCGGCGGGTCCGATGAGCTGCATGAGCTGGCTGTGGCTCATGTTCCCCAACAGGCTCTGCAGACCACCCTCCCCTGCAGGACAGAAGGTGCTCAGATCGGGGCTGCGGTGGCCAGGGGCCTCCAGCTGGGTCTACCCCCACCCTTCCGCTGCAACCAGAGTCCTGGGTGCGGCCCCCATCTCAGCTGCCCCTGAGCTGTGCGCTGAGTGTCTCCTGCCAGAGCCAGCACAGTAGGGCTCACAGATGGGTCACCAACTGAAGACAGGAGCAAGGACCAACTCCGGAACCGCCCCAGGGGGCTCCTAACCTGGATTCTCCACCTCCGCTTAGCTACCGGCCCGCACCACCCAGGGTCCACGTCAGCGGAAACCGACTCCAACCTCACAGCACATCCGAGAAGGTGACCATTACCGCCCAGCGCAGACAGCTCGTGGCCTCCACTCCCACTCGCCCCCAGGGCTCCGGGCATCGGCGGGTTGTTCAGATACTCGTTGACTTTCCGGCAGTGCTCCTCATCCTGGTCCGTCTTGGGCTCCTGTGGGGAGGACACAGCAACAGGCACAACTGAGCAACCCACCCATCTTACAGAGGGGGAGACTAACACGCTAGGAGCACTTGGCACACAAGCAACCCTATCCTCCAGGATGAGGCTCTTAGTTTGACTGTCTTAAACCACAAATCCCGGATGTCCCTGGTGGTCCAGTGGTTAGGACTTCACCTTCCACTGCAGGGGGTGAGGGTTCAAGCCCTAGTTAGGGAACTAAGATCCCACATGCCTCAGGGCCAAAAAAACAAAATATAAAACAGGAAACAATATTGTAACAAATTCAATAAAGACTTTAAAAATGGTTGTCAAGCTTTTTTTTTAATTAATTTATTTTTTACTGAAGGGTAATTGCTTTACAGAATTTTGCTGTTTTCTATCAAACTCCAAGTCAAAGTTTTGTTGTTTTCTTTTTTAATAAAACCTCAAATTCTTCAATGCATGTAATGCTGTAAAATAACCCTGTTATCACACCACGGTCACCAACCAGCCCTGGCCTGCAGCCCTCCAGAGTTAACTGGGTGCTGACAATGAGCACTTGGGCATACAGGGGGTCATCAGGCAGTATCCCCCTGAGGGCACCCCCAGAACTTCGAGACAGAGCACCCATGACGGGTGCATTGCCACCCAGAGACCCCCAGAGCACACCAAAGGGGAAGAAAGGAGACAGGGCCACCACACAGGGTTCACCCTGGCTTTAGCCTGGGCTTATGACCCTGGAGGGGGCACTGGGAGACCAGCAAACCACAGGCAGAGATGGGACCCAGCCCAGAAATCACTCCTGTAAGTGACCCAGGGATTTGCAGCCTCGAAAGGGCCCCCAAAACCAAGCTACACACTCTGGATTCTGGCAGAGCCTGCTACAACAACCCCCACCCCACTCAGGGTGACATTCTTGAATCTTTTGGTTCCATGGCAAGCAGGGTCAGCACCAGCTGGTAAGTGAAAGCAAATTCTACCATTAGAACAGCTAATTCTGATAAGCTGGCACTTTTCAAAAATTGTGTTTGAAAATAAAGTAACAGGTCAATCAAACAATATTTTCTGGGTACCTACTATACGCTAAGCATTGAGCCTGGGTCTCCTGCATTGCAGGCAGATTCTTTAGCGCCTGTGCTACCCGGCAAATCCATTATTTTATACACTGACTAGAACTAGAAAAACAGACCTACTTACTGCCTTCGTGGAATACGACTTGTATATGAAGGGGTTTTGGGGGGGAAAAAAAAACAATACAGAAACCCAAAGGCCCCATGAGCAAATTTCTAACCTAATTTTATGACAAGATTTTAAGAGAAAAAGTAAACAAAACCTGCATACCTGCATCCAGAAGAAGAGTCGTTTGGACCCTGCCTTAAACTTGAGCACGTAGACCCTCCCGCTGGGGCACTGTGGCACGCGCTTGAACTCACAGTCATCGGGAAAGATGATCAGATCCTAAAGAGAGGCATTGCTGGGCTCCAGGACCCCCAGAAATACAGGCCAGGCCCAGGCCTGGGGTTGTGTGGCAGGCTGGGCAGAGGCCCCGGGACACAGAGACCAAGCCCCTCACCAGCAGGGTCTGTGCAGGGCAGATAAACGAGGGTCACAGGCAACCCAGGAAGGTTGTGAGGGCCAGGAGAGGGGCCCGGTACAGAACAGGGAAGGGGGGTTTCCGGCTCCTGGAGGATTTTTGATAAAGATGTTTTGGGAGCAACATTCCAAGATGAGTTAAAAAGCCTGACCTGCTCCTGAACTTAACAAAAGAAGATACTGTCTGAATAAAATGACCGCTAAAGAAAGCTTTCTAGAGGGCTGTGATCAAGGTCAGGATTTTTACACAATTTCTCCAACTTTAGGCACCTGATCTTCAGAGCTTTACACGTATACCCGGTGACACACGAGATGGACATAATCATTAAGACCAGAAAGCCCACAAGCAGATCCACATACCCCACCAACACAATCCAAGTTGTCAACCAGCTGTTTCAAGCCCGGAGTGTGGTGTCCTACTGTGAAGACCACGCTGACCTGACCGTTGAGGGGCGGCGGGGGGGCGGGGTAGGTGTCCTCAAGATAAGGTTCACTCCCAGACACTTACATCTTCCACGTTCCCCGATGTCCTGTCTTTCCAGCAAAAGTGAATGAGGGAGTCATCCGTCTGCTGAATGTACACAAGCCCTTTCCGTTTATCTGGGGTGACGGTAGTTCCTTTTAATGACATTTTTCCGGCCCGAAACTCCACCAAATACTTGTTGGAGGACCCACGGGAGCCTGGCACCAGGCTTGGAAACAGAGCTCCTGAAGTCGTCATCCTAAAAGAAGCACCACCGCGCAGGCCCGGTCACGACCGCGGACACCTTAACGTCCTCCTCCAGTGCTGCGCTCGAAGAGCAGAAGGAAAGCGCTTCTCGCAGCCGGGCCAGGCCTCAGACGCCCGACACCTGCGGCCAACTCATTCCGGGGTGGGCAGGCCCACGGGGCCAGGTTCTCAGCTGCCGCTCTCGTTTCTCAAACCCCGAAATTTACCTGTGCATCTAAAGCGCATGGCAGCTGGGGACCCTCGTCAACACCACGTTCCGTACATTTTAAATAACTTATTAACCTGCGGCTCCGAAAGATTTAAAACCTCGAGCTGGGCAGACAGGCCGCTAACACGCTGGATGGCAGGCCAGAATTCGGCCTAAACCTCGCTGCTACCGGACACACGGCCGGTAAACTGCAGCGCGGCCGGCTCGCTCCCCTAGGAGCGAAAACCCGAGCAGCACCTGGGGAAACGCGACCCCGGCGGCCGGCGAGGACTTTGTGCGGGTGAACACCCGCTCCCACCCGCAGGCCCCACCGCCCGGCACTCTCGACTGCGGGCGCCGCGGGCCCGGGGCGGCGGCCGGGGTGCCCGAGAGCCCTCGCCCGCGCTTGCCCCCGGCCTCTGCAGCCCCAACCGACCCGGCGCCCGCCCGGGGACCGCCGACGTCGCAGGCCCCGCCCCCGACCACCCCCATAACCGTCCCCGCCCCCGACGACCCCGCACCTGGCCCGCGCCGAGACCCCGCCGAGAGGCGCCGTCCGGGTTCGCTCTTCCTCCTCAGAGCCTGCCGGGCCCCGCCGGAAGACCCCACTCGCCCCGCCCCGCCCGCCGCTCTCGCCGCTGACTGGGCTCCGTCAGGAGCGGGGCGGGCGCTAGTCTGCGGGCGATTGGCGAGGGCCGCCGCCCGTCTCGCTACCAGGCCCGCCCCCGCGCCGGCGGCTCTCTTCCGGAGGAAGCGCGGACCCGGGGACCGCGGGCCAGAGCGGCCCCTATTGTTGCTGTGTCATAGGGGAGCGGCGGCGGCCCCTGGCGGCGACGCCGGGAACGGCGAAGCGGTCGCAGGCAGAGCGGCTGGCGTTGGATCTGGGACCGCGAACGGGGCGAGGGCACCAGCGAGGCGCGGGGCAAGGTGTCTCAGGTGTGCTGACCGTGCGGGACGCCAGGTTCCTAGACCTGGGGAAGTAGTTGCCGGCTAAGGGGAGAGGATGTCATAGGACGGCGGGGCCGTGCGGTGTCTTCGCGTCCCTGAGGGAAGGTGACTGCAGCCCTGGACTCAGGTGCGTGGGCCCAGCGTCCTCCCGACGAGCGGTAGTCTCCTGGAAGCCTGTGCGACGCACAACGCCGCTGCTCTGTGCCCCCAGACCCTCTTGAGAACTACCTTCCACCCTCCCTGTGCCCTGGAGGTCCCCCAGCCCCCCGCAACAGTGATGGCGGGACTGTGTCACCATCCTCTCCGAC
This sequence comes from Madoqua kirkii, assembly GCA_006408675.1. Classification (NCBI taxonomy): domain Eukaryota; kingdom Metazoa; phylum Chordata; class Mammalia; order Artiodactyla; family Bovidae; genus Madoqua; species Madoqua kirkii. The sequence goes on along the minus strand of SJYC01137752.1, from coordinate 1,193 downwards.
CCCCTATAATCTGCCGACAAGGCTGCTCCTTCATTCCTTGTCTGGCGTGTAATGTGTGCAGTCTGAACAGAATGAAATCAGCTGTCCTGCACACACTGGAGGAGGGGAACGGAAGCGCTGCCCTCCCATTGCCTTTACTCCCCTTCACTTACACTTTGTAGTTTCTGCAGAGCAGCACACACCTGGAGCCCACGCTACAGATGATGTGGACTCCTCGCTCCAGAGGCAGGGCCATCCTGAACTGTGTGGCCACCTCCATGCCTGCTTGATTTACCATCAACCCAGAGGAATCTGCTTCCCTTGTAGTTCAGATGGTAAAGAATCTGCCTGCAATGCAGGAAACCTGGGTTTGATTCCTGGGTCTGGAAGATCTGTTGGAGAAGGAAATGGCAACCCAGTCCAGTATTCTTGCCTAAAGAATCCCATGGATAGAGCAGCCTGGCAAGTTACAGTCAATGGGGTTGCAAGAGCAGAACACGACTTAGCTGACCCCTACCACCACCACCACAGAGGAACCTGGTGGCTACAGTTGTCCATGGGATCTCACAAGAGCTCACCACCACTTAGCAACTACACCACCATCATCAATATGTAAAATCCATTTTTAAGCTTTTTTTTTAAAGGTATAAAAGTGAAAACTATTCTTTTATTCAACATTGTTTTAAGATATATCCATGTTGATACATGCAGCTCTAACCTAGTCTATCTTACCTCCTGTGTAACATTCTGATGGATAAAACACCACAAGTTCTGTACCCATTGCTTTGTGAGCTAAAGAGTCTCTATTTTTTTTTTTGAAAAATAGAGCTGGTTTCATTTTAAAATATTTATGTTGATAAGAAATGTATTTTTAAATTAATATTTATTTTAAAATTTCTAATATGGTAAATATCCATAGATAAAATCCATGTATGCAAAAGCTCTACGGGGATCCTTGATAGTTTTTGAGAGTCTAAAGAGTTCCAGAGACCAAAGTGATGAGAACAGAGACCCATGAAGAAATTCAGTGGCCTGTGACTGGGGTCATGATACCCGCAGCAGTACCATCCCACACGCTCTGTGAAACCAGGAAGAAGACAATAAGAAAACCACCTGGCTTCCCTGAGAAGGGACCAGCAGGCAGGGGTCACTGTCCAAAGTCTTGAGAAGTGCAAAAGCGGGAAAGCAACTTTCTAGAATCTGAAGACACTTCT
>SJYC01137750.1:0-11301 GCA_006408675.1 Madoqua kirkii | reverse complement strand
AAAAGCAGCCTTTTGAAAATGAGATCTATTAACATTTTGTTCTAAATAATTATTTGTCCTGAGGGTTATCTTCTACATCTTAGGAGGTTAGCAAAATCCTTGACGTCTACCAACTAGATGCCAGTTACAACATTTTGCAGTCATCACAAAACAAAAACTGTTACCAGATAGTGTTACAAGTCCATTGGGAGGCAGAATCACCATAGTTAAGAACTACAGATATTATAGTATAATAAAAAAGGAAAAAGTCTTAAAGGATATATATTAAAAATTTAATCATGTTTCCTCTAAGGTGGTAAAGAGATATGCAGGGTGAGAGATGACTTCCACATTTTCTCAATATACTTTTGTACTGCTTGAATAACCTAAAAATTATAATGGGCTCATGTATGATGTGTTTAAAAGAATCAAAATCAATTTCTTGCCTTCCAAAAAGTATAAAACAGAACGGGCCAATTCTGACTAACATAAAATGCAGCTGTTGTAGACCATTCAAAAGATAATTATGGCTTATGGAGATGGAAATGGTGACAAGTAATTTGAATTTTAATACATTTCTAATATATTGCCTGCAAGATTTACTGACAGATTGGATGTGAAACCTGAAGGAAACAGATAAAGCATTTTGTTTTGCCTAAGCAACTGGCTAAATGACAGTGCTATTCATGAGTGTTGGGAATAAAGAAATTGGGGGTTTTTATGGAGAAAAGTAGAATCAATAGTTTCATTTTGACAATTAATACTGAGATTCATATTAGACTTCCACATACTGATTTGAGTAGACAGTCCATAGTTCAGAGTCAAGCAGAATAACAATTCTCATAGCAGTCTGTGATAAATAGTGAATAAACTCTCCTTAGTGGAAAATTAATAAATACATTTTAAATAGCTTATTATTCATGTGTTTAATTGCTTTATAAAAAAATTATACCTGAATTTAGAAACAAACAAAAACAATGGATTTATCATGCACTTTCCAATTCCCATACTAGGTAAAGATGCACTCACTTGAAAATAAGCCAAAAAATATATGCACTAAAAAATAATTTTAAAAAAGTTTAAAAAGAAAAATTCCACTAAATCAGAAAAAGAAAAAAATAGTGCATTAGAAAATATAAATGTTAATTTTACTCTCTGGTGGATAACATTAGCTTGTTGCAATAATGAATTTAGTAGAAAACACTATAATTATAAAACCATCAATATTAATGTAAGATTTTATTATTTTCACATCCCTAAATCAAACACTGGAGAAGACAATAGAAACCCACTCCAGTACTCTTGCCTGGAAAATCCCATGGACAGAGGAGCCTGGTAGGCTGCATCCCTGGGGTCGCTAAGAGTCGGACTCGACTGAGAGACTTCACTATCACTTTTCACTTTCATGCATTGGAGAAGGAAATGGTAACCCACTCCAGTGTTCTTGCCTGGAGAATCCCAGGGACAGGGGTGCCTGGTGGGCTGTCATCTCTGGGGCCATGCAGAGTCGGACATGACTGAAGCGACTTAGCAGCAGCAACAAACCAAAAACAAGTGATTAAATTCAAAAGAAGAAAAGAAGAAGTTCTCTTTTCTCGAAAATGAGAGTCACAGTAATCCAGAGAAAAGAACATCTCATTATTTCTGCAATATTATATTCAGTTCAATATTATATTCAGTTCTGTTCCGTCACTCAGTCATGTCTGAACCCATAAACCACAGCACGCCAGGCCTCCCTGTTCATCACCAACTCCCAGGGTTTACCCAAACTCGTGTCCATTGAGTCAGTGATGCCATCCAACCATCTCATCCTCTGTCATCCCCTTCTACTCCTGCCCTCAATCTTTCCCAGCATGAAGGTCTTTTCAAATTAATCAGCTCTTTGCATCAGGTGACCAAAGTATTGAAGTCTTAGCTTCAACATCAGTCTTTCCAATGAACACCCAGGACTGATCTCCTTTAGGATGGACTGGTTGGATCTCCTTGCAGTTTAAGGGACTCCCTGAGTCTTCTCCAACACCACAGTTCAAAAGCATCAAGTCTTCTGTACTCAGCTTTCTTTATAGTCCAACTCTCACACCCTTACATGACCCCTAGAAAAACTATAGCCTTGACTAGATGGACTTTTGTTGGCAAAGTAACGTCTCTGCTTTTTAATATGCAGTCTAGATTGGTCATAACTTTCCTTCTAAGGAGTAAACATTTTTTAATTTCATGGCTACAATCACCATCTGCAGTGATTTTTGAGCCTCAAAAAATAGTCAGCCACTGTTTCCACTGTGTCCCCATCTATTTCCCATGAAGTGATGGGACCAGATGCCATGATCTTTGTTTTCTGAATGTTGAGATTTAAGCCAACTTTTTCACTCCTCTTTCACTTTCATCAAGAGGTTCTTTAGTTCAGCACTTTCTGCCATAAGGGTGGTGTCCTCTGCATATCTGAGGTTATTGATATTTCTCCCGCCAATCTTGAGTCCAGCTTGTGCTTCATATAGCCCAGCATTTCTCATAATGTACCTTGCATATAAAATAAATAAGCAGGGTGACAATATACAGCTTTGATGTCCTCCTTTTTCTTTTGGACCCAGTCTATTGTTCCATGTGCGGTTCTAACTGTTGCTTCCTGACCTGCATACAGATTTCTCAAGAGGCAGGTGGTGTGATCTGACCTCTCTTTCCCATCTCTTTCAGAATTTTCTACAGTTTATTGTGATCCACACAGTCAAAGGCTTTGGCATCGTCAGTAAAGCAGAAATTAGATGTTTTTCTAGAATGCTCTTGCTTTTTTGATGATCTAGTGGATGTTGGCAATTTGATATCTGGTTCCCCTGCCTTTTCTCAAACCAGTCTGAATATCTTGAAGTTCATGGTTCACGTATTGCTGAAGCCTCACTTGGGGAATTTTGAGCATTACTTTACTGGCGTGTGAGATGAGTGCAATTGTGCAGTAGTTTGAGCACTCTTTGGCATTGCCTTTCTTTAGGATTGGAATGAAAACTGACCTTTTCCAGTCCTGTGGCCACTGCTGAGTTTTCCAAATTTGCTGGCATATTGAGTGCAGCACTTTCACAGCATCATTTTCAGGATTGGAAATAGCTCAAATGGAATTCCATTATCTCCACTAGCTTGTTTGTAGTGATGCCTCCTAAGGCCCACTTGACTTCACATTCCAGGATGTCTTGCTCTAGGTTAGTGATCACACCATCATGATTATCTGGATCATGAAGATCTTTTTCTGGTGGATAACATTAGCTTGTTGCAATAATGAATTTAGTAGAAAACACTATAATTATAAAACCATCAATATTAATGTAAGATTTTATTATTTTCACATCCCTAAATCAAACACTGGAGAAGACAATAGAAACCCACTCCAGTACTCTTGCCTGGAAAATCCCATGGACAGAGGAGCCTGGTAGGCTGCATCCCTGGGGTCGCTAAGAGTCGGACTCGACTGAGAGACTTCACTATCACTTTTCACTTTCATGCATTGGAGAAGGAAATGGTAACCCACTCCAGTGTTCTTGCCTGGAGAATCCCAGGGACAGGGGTGCCTGGTGGGCTGTCATCTCTGGGGCCATGCAGAGTCGGACATGACTGAAGCGACTTAGCAGCAGCAACAAACCAAAAACAAGTGATTAAATTCAAAAGAAGAAAAGAAGAAGTTCTCTTTTCTCGAAAATGAGAGTCACAGTAATCCAGAGAAAAGAACATCTCATTATTTCTGCAATATTATATTCAGTTCAATATTATATTCAGTTCTGTTCCGTCACTCAGTCATGTCTGAACCCATAAACCACAGCACGCCAGGCCTCCCTGTTCATCACCAACTCCCAGGGTTTACCCAAACTCGTGTCCATTGAGTCAGTGATGCCATCCAACCATCTCATCCTCTGTCATCCCCTTCTACTCCTGCCCTCAATCTTTCCCAGCATGAAGGTCTTTTCAAATTAATCAGCTCTTTGCATCAGGTGACCAAAGTATTGAAGTCTTAGCTTCAACATCAGTCTTTCCAATGAACACCCAGGACTGATCTCCTTTAGGATGGACTGGTTGGATCTCCTTGCAGTTTAAGGGACTCCCTGAGTCTTCTCCAACACCACAGTTCAAAAGCATCAAGTCTTCTGTACTCAGCTTTCTTTATAGTCCAACTCTCACACCCTTACATGACCCCTAGAAAAACTATAGCCTTGACTAGATGGACTTTTGTTGGCAAAGTAACGTCTCTGCTTTTTAATATGCAGTCTAGATTGGTCATAACTTTCCTTCTAAGGAGTAAACATTTTTTAATTTCATGGCTACAATCACCATCTGCAGTGATTTTTGAGCCTCAAAAAATAGTCAGCCACTGTTTCCACTGTGTCCCCATCTATTTCCCATGAAGTGATGGGACCAGATGCCATGATCTTTGTTTTCTGAATGTTGAGATTTAAGCCAACTTTTTCACTCCTCTTTCACTTTCATCAAGAGGTTCTTTAGTTCTTCACTTTCTGCCATAAGGGTGGTGTCCTCTGCATATCTGAGGTTATTGATATTTCTCCCGCCAATCTTGAGTCCAGCTTGTGCTTCATATAGCCCAGCATTTCTCATAATGTACCTTGCATATAAAATAAATAAGCAGGGTGACAATATACAGCTTTGATGTCCTCCTTTTTCTTTTGGACCCAGTCTATTGTTCCATGTGCGGTTCTAACTGTTGCTTCCTGACCTGCATACAGATTTCTCAAGAGGCAGGTGGTGTGATCTGACCTCTCTTTCCCATCTCTTTCAGAATTTTCTACAGTTTATTGTGATCCACACAGTCAAAGGCTTTGGCATCGTCAGTAAAGCAGAAATTAGATGTTTTTCTAGAATGCTCTTGCTTTTTTGATGATCTAGTGGATGTTGGCAATTTGATATCTGGTTCCCCTGCCTTTTCTCAAACCAGTCTGAATATCTTGAAGTTCATGGTTCACGTATTGCTGAAGCCTCACTTGGGGAATTTTGAGCATTACTTTACTGGCGTGTGAGATGAGTGCAATTGTGCAGTAGTTTGAGCACTCTTTGGCATTGCCTTTCTTTAGGATTGGAATGAAAACTGACCTTTTCCAGTCCTGTGGCCACTGCTGAGTTTTCCAAATTTGCTGGCATATTGAGTGCAGCACTTTCACAGCATCATTTTCAGGATTGGAAATAGCTCAAATGGAATTCCATTATCTCCACTAGCTTGTTTGTAGTGATGCCTCCTAAGGCCCACTTGACTTCACATTCCAGGATGTCTTGCTCTAGGTTAGTGATCACACCATCATGATTATCTGGATCATGAAGATCTTTTTTATACAGTACAGATCATTGTACAGTACAGATTTTGTACAGATCTTTTTGTACAGCAATATTTATACTACCTTGCATTGAACCCTTACAGTGGGATGTGAAAGTGAAAATGAAATTCGCTCAGATGTGTCCGACTCTTTTCAACACTATGGACTATATATAGTCCATGGAATTATCCAGGCCAGAATACTGGAGTGGGTAGAATTTCCCTCTCCGGGGGATCTTCTCAACCCAGGTCTCAGGCATTGCAGGCAGATTGTTTACGAGCTAAGCCACAAGGGAAGCCCAGGAATACTAGAGTGGGTAGCCTACCCCTTCTACAGTGGATCTTCCCAACCCAGGAATCAAACTGGGATATCCTGCATTGCAGACGGAGTCTTTATCAACTGAGGCATGAGGGAAGCCCTAGGAACAGTTAATCTTCATAGCAACTCTATGAGTTAGGTATGTCATATTTTAGATGAAGAAACTGAGACTTAAAAACAGTGAATAATTAGCTCAAGTTCAGTTCAGTTCAGTTCAGTCGCTCAGTCATGTCCAACTTTTGTGACCCCATGAATCTTAGCATGCCAGGCTTCTCTGTCCATCACCAACTCCCAGAGTTCACTCAGACTCACATCCATTGAGTCAGTGATGCCATCCAGCCATCTCATCCTCAGTCGTCCCCTTCTCCTCCTGCCCCCAATCCTCCCAGCATCAGAGTCTTTTCCAATGAGTCAACTCTTTGCATGAGGTGGCCGAAGTACTGGAGTTTCAGCTTTAGCATCATTCCTTCCAAAAAAGTCCCAGGGCTGATGTCCTTCAGAATGGACTTGTTGGATCTCCTTGCAGTCCAAGGGACTCTCAAGAGAGTCTTCTCCAACACCACAGTTCAAAAGCATCAATTCTTCTGTGCTCTGCCTTCTTCAGAGTCCAGCTCTCACATCCATACATGACCACAGGAAAAACCATAGCCTTGACTAGACGGACCTTGGTTAGCAAAGTAGTGTCTGCTTTTGAATATGCTCAAGATCACACGTAAGTGGTGATCATGCTTCAGGGTTTGGCAGTTTGACTCTAGAGGCTGCCTTTTCACCAGTCATGGGAGGAGAGGTCACAATTAAATTTTAAAAAAAGAGAGAAAGAAGAAAAGAAAGGTAAAATGTTTTATTACCTTCATGGATGGAGATTCAAACCAGAGGTGAAGGTATGAAGAAGCAACAAATGGCTGTGTGGCTACTCTCACACTCATTGGTGCTCACTGCTTTTTCCCAAACAAGAGTCATGGAACATGACTCAAGAATCTGTGAGTGTTTGCTGTTCTCTAGTGAACATCAAATATTGGCCTCAAGTTTAAATTCAAACTTGGAAACACAATCAGTATATTTATTTTCCAATATATTTACATATTGTCCTTACTCTCTTTTGATAGTACAAGCATCCTAGTTTTCAATACTACCTTTAAAATTTTTCTATCTGACCAACAAGTTGTGAAGACCTCAATGTTCAGCTCATTTTTAAAATAAAACTACCCTCAGAATGCAAAATCTGCCTCCCTTAACTGAAGGGATTTAAATTACATTGTGGATAAGATGTCGTAAGCAGACCAGTAAAGCAGTGTTTTATTTCCGAAGTAAGTGGACTGAAACAGATGGAAGGGGGAAAAGAGAGCTTTCCTAAAGGCACGGTGACTGTGTGTCACCAGCTGTTGCTGGGAGATAATGTGCAATAGCAAGTGATGGATAGGAGAAAATCCTAATGCCTGGGTTTTCTGCTTTAGACTCTTAAGGGTAAAGAGCCTCTTCTTGGGTTCTTTTAATTGAAGCCTGGCATTTGCAATGCCCACTTAAAACCACACTGTCTTATTTGATTAAAACATTCGACAGGACTCAAAAATCTCCTATTTTATTTCACAGTGAAATTCAGCTAAAGTTGAAATCATGGAGAAAGCCATGGGGGGAATGAAGACGGGGCGTGGGGCAAGGTCATGGGTAAAAGGTAAAAAGAAAATATATTCTTAATCATGCTATATAGCTTGTAAATATTTTTGTTATTTCACATTCAAATTAAATTTTATTTTATACATCTGTGTCCCTTTTGCTATCTTGCATACAGGGTTATCGTTCTAAATTCCATATATATGTGTTAGTATACTGTAGTATAGAACAGTCTTTTGGACTCTGTGAGAGAGGGAGAGGGTGGGATGATTTGGGAGAATGGCATTGAAACATGTATATTATCATATATGAAATGAATCACCAGTCCAGGTTCGATGCATGATACTGGATGCTTGGGGCTGGTGCACTGAGAGGATGCACCAGAGGGATGGTACAGGGAGGGAGGAGGGAGGGGGATTCAGGATGAGGAACACGTGTATACTTGTGGTGTATTCATGTTGATGTATGCCAAAACCAATACAAAATTGTGAAGTAATTAACCTGCAATTAAAAGAAATAAATTTATATTAAAATTATTTTATTATTATTTTTGCAATGATTTTAATATATCAAAATGTAGTTGATTTACAGTATTATATTTATTTCAGGTGTACAACGTAGTGATTAAAATTTTTTATAGATTATACTCCATTTAAAGTTATTGCAAAATGATAGCTATGTTTCTTTGTGTTTGCTTGTGTTATACCTGCACTCTATTCTTGTTGCTTCTTTATTTTATATAGTGGTTTGTGTTTCTTAATCCCATACTCCTATCTCGCCTTTCCCCAACCCCCTCTTCCCACTAGTAACCAATAGTTTGTTCTCAATATCCATGAGTGTTTTTGTTTTGCTATATATATTTGTTTTATTTTTTAGATTAATTGTATGAGTGATAACATAGTCTTTCTTTGACTTATTTCATGAAAAATAATACTCTCTAGATCCATCTATGCTATTGCAAATGGCAGAATTCAATCATCCAAATTGGAAGTGAAGTAAAACTGTCACTGTTTGCAGATGACATGAATATATATTCAAAAAGTAAATATACATAATATACATCAATATACCTAAAATAAACATGGGCTTATACATAATAAATATGCATAAACATGTGTATGTGTTTATGTGTAAAAGCACACACAAACATGAGTCCTGCCCTTATATCTTGAGATAGTAGAGGTAAAGCTCGCTTTCCCAACTTACATTGAAATAAAGGCTCAAGATAGATATATTTAAAGTGGCCCTGGTAGTTCAGACAGTAAAGAATCTGCCCACAATCTGGGAGACTCAGGTTCAATCCCTGAGTTGGGAAGATCCCCTGGAGAAGGAAATGCAACCCTCAGGTATTTTTTCCTGGAGAATACCTTGGACAGAAGAGCTTAGCAGGCTACAGTCCATGGAGACACAAAGAATTGAACATGACTGAGTGACTAACACAGATGCATAGACATATTTAATTATTAAGCAAGGATAGTACTGTGTAACAAGCATTTTGAGATACCATGTCAACTAACATTTTTCTCCTAATAATAGCACAATAAAATTAAAATTCAAGTGGTATATATTTTATGGTAAACACTTCTTGGCTCAACAATACTTTCAGATTTATTAATAAGTATTCTGGAAGTTGTCTGTTGATTTCCAGCACCATCTTCTAAGGTTTTTCTTGCACTACAGGCCATTTGAATGAGATATGGAAGACAGGCTAGGGGAGTGTGTCATACTCCTCTGGCAAAGGTAGATAGATATTTGGGAAGATAGCAGGACTAGTTTTTCAGCAGTTTCATATCATGCACTTTGGTGCTAGTAACAGATGGTCATTGGTGGTAGATTCCTTTGATTTTGACCTTAATTTCTCTTCGATCAATAGTCGCCCTTTTGTAAATTTTATAAGCATGTGATTTCCTATATTAAATCCCTTGTTTGTTAAGACACTTGGAGTCCTTTCTGCTTCCTAGATGATTAATAAGTCAGTTCAGTTCAGTTCAGTCACTCAGTCGTGTCCAACTCTGCAACCGCATAGACTCCAGCACTCCAGGCTTCCCTGTCCATCACCAACCCTCAGAGCTTACTCAGACTCATGTCCATTGAGTCAGTGATGCCATCCAACCATCATATCCTCTGTCGTCCCCTTCTCCTCCTACTTTCAATAGTTCTCAGCATCAGGGTTTTTTCCAGTGAGTCCATTCTTTGCATCAGGTGACAAAAGTATTGGAGTTTCAACTTCACTATCAGTCCTTCCAGTGAATATTCAGGACTGATTTCCTTATTTAAGTCAGTCAGTGATTATTAGGAACATTCTAAATCTTGTGTTTAGAAATCACACATCTGACTTCTCAACATTTTATTGACCCAAACTTTTTATATTTGAATTTTTGTGACCCATAACATTTTCAGTGAAATCTCATTTGTTAATTTTGACTTATATAAATATTCTGTCAAAATTCTGTCCAAATTATAGAGTTATAAATTTAAATTCAAAACTTTATGATTAACATACATCAAACTCTAATTTAATTCAATAACAAATTTATTCAAATAAATAATTTTATTCTAAGTATGGAAGAACAAATAGAACGTTTGAAAAATATTGAAGAATGGAGTTTAAACAATATTCTTAATTATTCTTCCAACAACACAAGAGAAGACTCTACACATGGACATCACCAGATGGTCAACACTGAAATCAGATTGATTATATTCTTTGCAGCCAAAGATGGAGAAGTTCTATACAGTCAATGAAAACAAGACCAGGAGCTGACTGTGGCTCAGATCATGAACTCCTTAATACCAAATTCAGACTTAAATTGAAGAAAGTAGGGAAAACTAGTAAACCACTCAGGTATGACCTAAATCAAATCCCTTATGATTATACAGTGGAAGTGAGATAATTACAATGGTGTGATCACTCATCTAGAGACAGACATTCTAGAATGTGAAGTCAAGTGGGCCTTAGAAAGCATCACTACAAACAAAGCTAGTGGAAGTGATGAAATTCCAGTTGAGCTATTTCCAATCCTGAAAGATGATGCTGTGAAAGTGCTGCACTCAATATGCCAACAAATTTGGAAAACTCAGCATTGGCCACAGGACTGGAAAAGATCAGTTTTCATTACAATCCCAAAGAAAGGCAATGCCAAAGAATGCTCAGATTACTGCACAATTGCACTCATCTCATATGCTAGTAAAGTAATGCTCAAAATTCTCCAAACCAGGCTTCAGCAATACATGAACCGTGATCTTCCAGGTGTTCAAGCTGGTTTTAGAAAAGGCAGAGGAACCAGAGATCAAATTGCGAACATCTGCTGGATGACGGAAAAAGCAAGAGAGTTCCAGGAAAACATCTATTTCTGCTTTATTGACTATGCCAAAGCCTTTGATGTGTAGATCACAATCAACTGTGGAAGATTCTGAGAGAGATGGGAATACCAGACCTGCCTCTTGAGAAATCTATATGCAGGCCAGGAAGCAACAGTTAGAACTGTACATGGACCAACAGACTGGTTCCAAATAGGAAAAGGAGTATGTCAAGGCTGTATATTGTCACTCAGCTTATTTAACTTCTATGCAGAGCACATCATGAGAAACGCTGGACTGGAAGAAACACAAGCTGGAATCAAGATTGCTGGGAGAAATATCAATAACCTCAGATATGCAGATGACATCACCCTTATGGCAGAAAGTGAAGAGGAGCTAAAAAGCCTCTTGATGAAAGTGAAAGAGGAGAGTGTAAAAGTTGGCTTAAGCTCAACATTCAGAAAACGAAGATTATGGCATCCGGTCCCATCACTTCATGGGAACTAGATGGGGAAACAGTGTAAACAGTGTCAGACTTTATTTTCTGGGCTCCAAAATCACTGCAGATGGTGACTCTAGCCATGAAATTAAAAGACGCTTACTCCTTGGAAGAAAAGTTATGACCAACCTAGATAGCATATTCAAAAGCAGAGACATTACTTTGCCGACTAAGGTCCGTCTAGTCAAGCCTATGGTTTTCCCAGTAGTCATGTATGGATGTGAGAGTTGGACTGTGAAGAAGGCTGAGCACCGAAGAATTGATGCTTTTGAACTGTGGTGTTGGAGAAGACTC